>JAOEHV020528454.1:0-19510 GCA_025447995.2 Isaurus tuberculatus
CCACACACACACACACACACTGATACACGTTACTGTAATTACCTTTTTAAAGGGCTTGCCATACGGGCAAAACGAGTGATGACTGGTGAACAGTCTCCGGGAAGTAAAGACATTAGCGCGTCTTGATCCACCAAAAACAAAAGCGTGTGGTAGGGCCTGGGTATGAAAGATTATTAAAAAGTCGCCATACTTTTTCACAGTTATTAAAAAACACAAGGCAAAGAGACACGATAATCAGGTCTAGTCAAAAGTTTGACTTTGTTTTTGAGTTCCAAAATCTACCAAGTTAACGGCTGAAGCAGGTTTTCGCTATAAATTAAAACACCCAATAAAATACCTCCTATAATATTATCTGTTTTTAATCCAAGTGGAGTTCCACTGTTTTTAACTGTCGTGGTTAAGTTGACGTCCGCACTAAAACGATGTGGACGTATTTTTTATCCACTTTAGAGAACTTTCTTTAACGTCATGCAGCTTCGATGAATACACCGAGCGTCCTTTTGTGAATGGAAAACCTAAATGCATCAGGTATCAAGTTTATGTGCATGTATTAAAAACAATACGGATGAGCGTGGATGGTATAATATTCTTCTGGATAACCAGTCAAGTGGGGGAACCTTAATGGCGCATCACAAGTCTACATTTTCGACTTGATATTAATTTCTTAAATTTCAAGAAAAGCTAAAAAAACCCAAGTGTTTACCCACCTCATAGCGGCAAGGTATGTCTGAATCTTCTCAGGCTGCAGGTTCAACACAAATGTAAAACAAGAATTCAGTGTTTTGTACCGATTAAACTTTTTGTTCTTTTGGCAAAAGTTCGTCCACTACACGTTGGCTCTAGATATAGTTCTTATTCAACCACCACGACATCTAGTATATACTACTGACTATGACAAACGTCCTGGGAAAACAAGGTCCTGGGTTTTTATTTAACAATTAAAACATATGTAGAAAATACACTATACACATACACGATGCACTATACACTACTGACTATGAAAAACTGTTCCTGTAGAAATAAGGTCCTGTGTATCTATTTAATAATTAGAACATATATAGAAAATACACACTACTATGTAGCCGCTTCCCATTCTCTCTCCCAATTCCTCTTGTGACTAGCTACACTATCAGTGTGTTTCTTAAGGCTTGAGAAGTGGGGTACACTAAGTGGGAAAGCAGGTACACCTGGAGTAGGTACGAGGTCATCAAGCGCCAAATGCTCAAGTATCTAGAGAGGTCTGGGGACATCACCAGAATTATTTTGAACTTTCGAGTTGGGGAAAACCGGTACGGCCGTCGGGGAACGTCGGTACAATTTACCGGTGTACCGGCCTTAAGAAACACACTGACTATACACATACACTATATACTACTGACTATATATGAAAAACTGTTCCTGGAGAAACAAGGTCCTGGGTTAGACCACGTAACCTGCTAGCCGGCACTCCTGTTGTGTTGAGAATTAGCCGCTTCCTATTCTCTCTCCCCATTCCTCTTGTGACTAGCTTCTCAACACAACAGGAGGACCGGCTTGGATGCTATAGACCACGAGGACAAATGGACAACGTGTCCATACGAGGCCACAAGGATGAAGCCCGAATTGGCAATTTACTTGGAGCCCATGTGGAAGACAGATCTAATTGTGGGGTACATACTAGAAAATAACGGCTTTAATAAAGTTAAGAAACAATTACTTAAAACATTCCTATTTATGAAAGAAACGTGCATTTTCGTTAGAACTGGGTAATTGAAAATAGACCCTTAGTAGAATAGCCAATCAGAATGCAGTATTTGCAGTAGTCTACTAGTAGAGTGAAACTAGTTTGGGATATACTTACAGATGGATAGCAGAAAAACCTTGCGTGTTCCTTTATCTCTGATTACTACTGTAACAGTACGCTAAAACTAAATCCTTCAACAAGCCTAGCGATCTATGGGCCCTTAGGTTTCTGTAGCGTAAAGCAGATAAGAGTCCTTTACTTTCTTAGGCAGGAAACTAATCCACAGCAGGTTAACTCCCAGCCGAAGCTGGTACCCATTTGCCAACCTCGTAAAGATGGAAAGCTGAGTTAACTTTGGCGGAAAAGAAGGGAACACAAATGTTCAAGTTTTGGCAGAGTCGGGGACGAACCTGGGAGCAAATGGTTGAAAGGACGAGATCTTACCAACTGTGCCAAACACGCCACCATTCTCTGATTACACAAAGTAGTAAAACCTCATTAAGTAATATTTCAGCTAGATCACACTGTACAGTTATATTAAACTTTGCGCTAATCGATAATATTGGATACTGGAACATTTAGGTAATAAAGTAAAATACATAAACAACAACGCTTTGCTATATCTTACCTTGCTTTTCACTGTAAAAGTAAGTTAGTTATCTTACTATAAAAGTTGTGTTTATTTCATTTCAGAGAAATAACAACAAACTGTTAACTTACCGTAACATGGAGCGCCCCCAAGCTTAAGTTATGAACTTTCTGAGGAAGGCAGAAGCTTACATTTACCCAGCCGTTGATTTTTAGTCTGACTGTTCCATTTTCACACAAACTAGTAACGAAAAACCGTTCAAAATTGTTTTTTAATTTTGTTGAAATCTTTGATTAAAATAAACGTAAGGGGGTGCATTGTTCATGTCATGTCGTACACAAGTTGTAGAAAGCACCCCATTTCCTCCTCCCCCGGAAATATGCTTTTGGAGGCAGACTGTTCAGAATATCCTTTATCTTAACATTTAAGAACAGGGTAGAAGCTTCTTGAAGGCTTTTAAACCAGGTTGAGAAATAAATAGGTCAATTCTGGCGTGAAATATATTTTCAGACATCACATCACTAAAAGTTACCTGGAGTTTTCAAAAGCAGAGGTGGCGGGAAAGAACTACGGAACCCAATGTCAGTACTTTGGATTTTGTATGACCGATTCCGAAATCTTGCAGATTTGATACCAAATTTAGCTATCGAACCCCCAATTCTTCTACATTTATTAGTGAGAGGTGTTAATACTCAGATCTATTTGACTAATGCTTCAAATTGTTATGTCCGTTAAAGGATAAATATGTGGTTTAACACTAAAAATAAAAAAAAAAAATTATTATATTCTATGTTCTGAAGGATTTCATTGGTAATCCAACTTGAACTTTTTACAATCTACCGTACAACAACGATAAAACTAACCTGAACTGCAGACCGAGCAGGTCCTGCTTGTAATATATACCTTTTGAGTAATGTTCTAGAATGTTCTGTTGCTATTTTTACCAACTTACTTACCAACTTTTTCTGGAATATATCTTATGCATGTTTTTCTAGAACTTTCTGGAATATATTTTATGCATGACTTTATTGCATGAGCTTTATCTAGGTCTAGAACTTACTATTTTCTTTTATTTGTGAAAAATTATTCTAGAATCTTCTAAGGAATATTTTATGTTTTTATAATTTGAAATACTGTATTCTTTACATCTTGTGTTAAAAGTCATCACTAATATTTTACTACATTTGCTGTTTAATATGTGTTATTACATACTATGTCTTGTTTGCTTCTGTGAGTTTATAAAGTTTATAGATAAATCATACCTTTCGAAAGTCTCCTTCAAATCTAGTGCAAGCTTGCTTTTTGGTAGCATGTGTTTATACGGAATCTCAGCACAATCTGGATGAAAACATGGAATTTCTCCTTGAATGTCAAATTGGTTAACAAATACTAATCATAAATTAAATTAAGCACAAAATTAGATTGAAAGAAAGATAGATGCAGACAGACGGATTGATAATGATATTAGTTACTAGATAAACTTCTAAATACAGTCAACACTTAGTGTCCATCTGTCTGTCTGTCTGTCTGTCCTTTCTGTCTAGATAAAGTTCTCAGTATCTGCTGGGTTTGTGCTGCAAAAGTAACTTATGCAGCACAACACCAGGATGTACTGTGAACTATACAGTTAAAAAGACATGATTTATAATTAAAACTAAAACAGGCCTGAATATACAGTACATGTTTGAAACAAATAATAACAATTACTACAGTCCTTATAATCATTTTAAAACCTGTCAAATAACTCGATTTACCTTCAGGCAAAGAACATACTTCATCATGAACCGAAAGCATTGTTTCTCTTTCTCTGCTGAGATACCTACACCTAAGGGTTTAAAAAGATTGTCTGAGGGTGTGACCAGCAAAAGAGAGAAATCCCATAACTTAAATGAAGACATATTCACAGTGGATAAGGAGGTTTGTATTCAGTAAGATCAATTTCTAAAAGCCCACAGAAAAATAAATAAGGTCTGAGAGAACACCAGGGAAGTAAACAAACCAGTACCATAAAAAAAACCCTTTTGGTTAAATTTTTTTAGAAAAGATAAATTAGTAATAAAAATCATGAAACTAGACATTATTGTGTATGTGAATTTATGCACATGTACCAATTTCATAAGGTAAAACTTTACATAATTTATAAACACCTCAGTCTACATTTCTCTGGACCGTAATGCTGTCAGTGCACTTTATGAAGTTATTTTTGGCTAATACTGCTTCTGACTTAAGAAGGATAATCCCTTTAGGAATTATAGTTTCTCTGCTCCACTTCTGGGATGATTCTGCTTTAGAGAGACAGTCCCCCACTTCCTTACTTCAAAACAAATCCCTCTGCTCCCATATTTGGAAACTAAAAAGTAATTCCTCTTCTAATTAAATCAAGAAAAAACTCCAACTTCCTACAATTGAAATGCATTCTCTCTATCCAAATATTTGAGAAGTAATCCTTTCTCTCATTTTATTAGGAAAGTAAGTAATTCCTTTTTTCTGACTTATAAAGCTGATCAACCTGCTTTCACTACAGGTAACTAAAACTCATTAAGTGTATTGCTAAACTTCTACCTATGCCAAACCTGATTCAAGGAACTAGTTAATAATTGTGCCTACCTGTGTTCTTCATGCTTGAGGGCAATGGCAAGTCTTTTAGACAGGTCATGATAACAATGAATTACTGCTGACTCAACATTGGCCTGTAGTAGTGACAGTATAATTCAAAATAAGTTATCAAGTCTTCCTATTTTTTCTAGAATGAATATTAAATAACTTGTAAACATGTAAGTTACAGAAGCTTGAGAGAGATCTATGCTCAGATGGCTATGTAATATCAAGCCTGAGGACAGAGTTTGTACCGTGGCCTTATGTGAGAAGCTGAGGATATGCAATCTGGAGAAAGCCCTCTAAATATGGTGCCTGACTTGGTATGGACATGTACAGAGAAGTGACACAAACTTTGAAGTAGCTGGAAAGAATAGAAAAGGAAGACCTAGTAAGATCTGGGGGATTGTGTAATGAAAGATCTGAATGTGATGGGACTTAAGAAAGCTGATGCTCAAGAGCGTAATCGCTGGAGAGCTGCTCTGCGGTGTCGTACCTACCAGAAGTGGAAAATAGACATTAAAAACCGGATAGTAGTAGTTGTAGTTAGTAGTAGTAAGCTTACAGATCTGGGTGTAAAGTTTTTAGCTTCTGGAGTGAGTTTGAAATGATTTCAATTGGGAAGATTCTGCGTGAATGAGCTGGTTAAGTTGGTAATGGACATGTGCTTTGCAGGGAAATGAAAAACCTATTTATTAGGCAGGTTCTTCACATAGAAGTAAAAATAAAAAGATCTAGGGGGCAACCTAGAAAGACATGGATGTGGAGCTTAGATATAAGGATAAGAGAAGTATGGATGTAGTTAGTGATGATGCTTTGGAATGATGAAGATGGAAAATAGCCATCAGGAAACCAAATGCTGACTGCAGCATCCATGGACAAGGGCTCTTAACTAGTTGTTGTTGTTTGTTGAAGCATATTTGAAAAGGAAATAAGACAGGACTTATTTTGTTCCTCAAACTAGCACAAACTAAGAAACAACTGGCACTAGTTTGAGGGAACAGGTGGAGAAGGATAGCTTAATAAAACTCAGGTCGAAAAGAAAGTCACACAATGTTTTTAAAATATCAGCAGAGTTGAGCTTTGAACCTGGAACCTTGTGACTCAAAGGCAAAGGTAACCTGTGAACTCAATAACTAAAAGCTAAATCCTTTTACAAGAGTAGTGGCCCATCAGAGCTGGTGCTTATATCTCCAGTTTCTGTAGCGTTAAGTGGATGGGAAACCTTAACTCCCCCTGGACAGAACACTAATTCATCACAGGTTAGCTCCCAGCCAAAGCTGGTACTCATTTACTGACCTTGTAAAGATGGAAAGCTGAGTAAGTTTTGGTGGAAATGAAGGTCACACAAATGTTTAAATTTTCGGCAGAGCAGGGGATCAAACCTTGGACCTTGTGGTTGGAAGGCAGAGATCTTACCAACTGCGCCAACCATGCCACCGTGAATACAACAACAACTGGCACTAAAATAAATAAGTTGCCATATTCCCTTTAGCTATTGTTATCTAAAATTCTTGCTTGCAAAAAGCATACTTTTGCAATGTTGAGATCAAAAAGCAAGGAAATGTTCTAATGGAATGATACATAATGGTAAGCTAGCATTTCAAAAGGAACTTCTTCCTTAGTTAGTTGGTTTTCATTTAACAAACAAAGGACCAAAAATAAACTCTGATCATATTAACTTTCTTTAGGCAACCTTTAGTAATTAGGTAATTAAAAATAAAATGCAACTTTGAACAAACCTGCAATACAAAGACGATGTTGAATAGTTTCATCATAACTCCTTCATTTATAGAGGATTCACTTGTTTTCTGTATTTAATAAATTTCATTACTTATAGTAACTGTTCTTAAATATTCGTCTTTATTTACAAATCAACTACAAAACATTTTCAAGTTAAAGAAAAATATATGCACCTATCAAGTGTAAACAAACTCCACCATGGCAGATCCAAAGCCCAGATATTAAAAGAGGAGGACTGGGCATGCAATTTTCAATCCAAACCTGTTAAAAATTACAAGGCTTAAGGTACTTGGTTGGGAAAAGCCCATGAATAAAGCTGTTGCAAACCCTTATGAACTAATGTGCCAACGAATTTCTTGACATCCAAGAGGTGGACAAACTATAGTAACCATGGAGATGGTGCACAAAGGACACGCTGAAAATAGCTTGGTGGGCATGGGTCATAGTGGCTTTGTTCTCCAATTAAGTGGAGTAAGAGTTTTAAGCCAGTCCGTCTGAGTCATCAGTGTTAGCCACTAGGAAGATTGGGGCAGTTGCAGGGCATCTAAAATAGCAGGTCTTTCTAAAGTGGTTAATTTGATCACAAAGCTCATCACCATGCTTGGCATTATAAATTTTGAGAGAAGAAACCAGATAACTTAGATTTCAAATTATTTCTATTATTTTTAATTAAATTAATGAACATATTGCAGCATTAAATAATGTAAACTAGTTACAAACATTTATTTTTTTTCCAATAATTAAAAGATAATTTTGCGAACTACATGAACTGAATTGAATTTGGATGGAGAGATTTAATGGGTGTGACCAAAATTTATGTTCCTAGGTTAGGGATATTAAGAAAAAAAATGCAATAAAAATGCCAAACCTTTGAAAACAAATGATTAATTTGATGGTACAAACTTTATCTTTTACCCCCTCCTTCTGTTAGTGCACCTTTCAATTACTCTCCTTGTTGAAAACTCAGTTCTCCTCTATCAGAGCACCTTTAGACCCATTCTTCTGCCAGTTCACTCAAGTTCACCCCTTTCCTTTGTAAGTTACTTTTCACTGGGCCTCCCTCTGTTAGTACACCGTTAATCCCCTCCTCTGTAAGAACACCTTTAACCCCTTCCTTCCACCAAACAGTTCACAGTTTTCTTTTTCCTTCTGTCAGTTCACCTCTAAAGGTCCAACATTTTGGAATTCACCTCCCTCAGATCTCAAAACCATACCTTCTATAGCAAGCTTTAAAAATAATTTGAAGAATTACCTTCTAAACAATAATTATTTTTCTTAACTTTGTCAGCGGAAATTTGATTTAGGACAATCACCAAAATCATAAATTACTCATTTTATCTCTAGTATTTCAACCATCTCTTACCCATACTCCTTAACCTGCTTTACATCAGTATACAGCAGGTTGTCTCAAGCTAAGTCTTAAGACATGCCGTTCATTATTTAATAAATAGTAGGAAAGTATAATACTTCTCAGATTTCAAGTGCCTGCAGTTTTTTTATAACCCTGCTGGTATTTACGTACTTTAGGTAAAGAAGCTTTCAACAAATATAATAAGTGATTATAATGTACCTTAAAAGTATTTTGTTTCTCAGTCAGTGTTGGATGACCCACAAACAATACATTATCAATCTTCAGTTCAAACTTGGTCCCACACATGTCAGGTTGTGGAGTTAATATATTGGCCAGTGTACTGTCTGAGAATCTAAAAAGTAAGAATCGTTTTTTATATAAACACAAAAGGCATAATGAAATCATAACAGTCACACCACGAAAAATCTTGTTTGCTTTAATGCATACCTGAACTGCATCAGTCAGAAATGGATGAATTATTAAAAAGATTGAAAATTTGGGGAGTTGTGTTAAAAATTAATTGTTAATTTCTTAGTGGTGTTTTTACCCAGTTTAAAAACCATCTATTGACTGAGCAAAACTAAAAAAGCAATGAAGATTCTGAGTCCTATTAACTATCATATGATAAACACATATTTAAATTCCTCCCCCAAAAAGAAATCAGAATCCTTTAGCTCAGAAACCATAATACAAACTGAATTTGAATTTTCTAGTGCTATTCACTCACCCCACAAGGAATCCATCTTTTATGCCACAAAACGTTCTGCAGACATGAAAAATTGTGCAATATTGGTAATATTATTAACTAAATATTAAATTATCAGAATGAGAATATTTTATAATTTCTATATATTAAGAAATTAATTAACAAAGTCTTGAATGAAGCCAATGCTTTTTTTGCATGTCGCAGTACCTTGAGCTGTCTGACTTCTCCTCTTCCTTTGGTATCAAAGCATATAAAGAATATCTTGGTTTTTCTGGTTACAGAAGAAAAAGTTTAAGAAAAAGTCAAAACCCAAATAAAATTAAGAAATAAATATATAAATTAGTTTTAATGGAAATTTTTCCAAGCATTATAGAGTTTCTGTTATGAAAAAGTAACTTTGAGTAAAGGATTGCGAGGTTTAATTTGAAAGAGAATGCAAGTTGCTTAAAACCCAACTGTGCATTTCACTGACCTTTTTCCTCACGCACCTTCTGACATGGCGTGTCATATGGATAACGAAACAACACTCTCTGCCCTCTGCTTCCATCTATTACCAGAATTATATTGACAGGGTCGCAGCTAGCCATGCATCTGACCCCCAGTTTCATAAAACTCGATAACTCTCACTTTGGCTTGATGGAGCCGCCATTTTTGATTAACCGCGTTTGTAAGGAAGATTGGGGACGAAAACCAGGAAAAAAAAGTTGTTACATTTGCTCCATATGGCTATTCAGCTCCAGGAGAAATTTTTCAAGTTTACGGATCGTTTCTTTGGCTGTATGTATCTTTCAATACAATCTAATAAACTCATTTCCAACACTTTTAGAGTCTATCAGCAAACTGCCATTTATTTCTTTAATGTTTCAGGAACTGGGACACACAGACACGTGTGAAGAAATGGCGGCAGAAGGAACTGCTGAAATGCCCTTTGGGCCCTTTGCCCAGACCGGAGGATTAATAGTGTTTGCGCTTAACAGCAGTAAGGAGTTAGCGAAGAAAATTGCAAGGTACAATTTTAATGGAGTAAGGGAATGTTCATAAGTTAACAAGCACAGACAATTCAATCTGTTAACTTTTTTTACCCGTTAAACGGGTCCGAAAACGAGATTGTCATGATCTTTTGATAAGTTGTTCAATCACTACACTGCGCGTTCGGAACTTCAGATTACCGAGCTAGTTAAGAATTCGTTTAATTTAGCAGAATCGATACCGAAAAGAGCACTACTATTATTTTTTTAATAAGATTTTTAGAGAATAAGTTTTTTATTTACATCCTAAGGAGTAAAAACTGTACTGAGGCCACTATTGTTCTAATTTATGTGATCCCCAACAGGATGCCCCAAAATCAGTATGTGAAGAGCATGAAGGAGTTGCAAATTAAAGGTGCCCGTTGAACTCTCCCCATACAAGTCAACTTAGTTTAGTTTTTTACAATTCACCAAAGTTTCCCCATAAAATTTTGATAAATCATGTTTCACGCTGCATTGTCAGAGTTTGCAGTAAATTCCCGGGGGGTGGGACTTGCTTATAAGAGGCTAATTGGGATTTGCCTCTGGATGGGGTCACATTTCATGACTGGATTGACTAGAATGGGGTTGCATTTTCAATAGAGTTACCAGAATGGGGACGTACATTTTCGGATTTTTGGGATAAGAAAATTTTATATATGCTCATATATGTTCATTGGGATTAGGAATCTTCTCATCTATTATTCATTATAATCAAATTGCTTTTATCCATATTTAAAACTCTATTATGACATACCCGTTTGAAGAAGAATGTTTTCATTTCATTATGACGGTACGTTTGTAAATATTTACCATCAGCAAACCAACCAGAATGCTTGTACTGTTTTTGAAAAGTAAAGTGTTCTTCATTCAGTTTTAAAAAATGTGTCAATTCATTTTAGGATGACCTACTGAAAGGATTGATTTATAAAGTAGATGCACAAATAGAAAGTGACTTAGTTTAGATCACGAAAATTACATTTTCCCAAAAGTGACTAAGATGCATGGGGTCTATGGCCACAAAATAGATTATTATCAGGCAGGGGCTCTGAGAGGCTAGTGGCACATACCAGCAAAATTGAACCCAAGTATCCTGTCCCCCTTCACCCTTCCCCCCCCCCCCCAGAAATAAATTACAGTCTGGAACTTGTAGTCTTTATTTAAAATAATTGCACTTTTAAGGGACTTACAAACTTCATCTTCTTGGAACTTATTAATTAGATAAATTAGCCTAATTTTGTAGAATGGCAATACAACTAGCTCATAGCTGTCAAGCCTTTAATACTCCAGAAAGTGAGATCAAATAGTAGCCAGGGTCTAAGAGCTGCAGACCTCAGTCTGGTGCAGGGTGAAATCCTGCTGGGGGATGCCCCCTGCCATAAATTTTTGCAGCATATTTTATGACATCTAAGTTTGAACTCATAGACAGAATTCAGTTATTGTTACAAAAAATATTTATTTGGTTTAAAATTATTAAATTTAACATGATATTATTTGTACTTACAAGTGTGAGAAGAGAAATGCTAAGTGCAAGTGTGTAATTTTCTTTGCTAAAGCGTGACTCATACAAAATGTGTGAGAGTTGACAGGCCTAGGTATGCTTGCTAGGTTTGAAATTGTAAAATTAATACAATGCACTAAATTTACATATCTTTAGTCTGTGCATATTTTTTACATTTCTTTTAGGAAACTTGGGATTGGATTAGCCCCAGTTATTTGTGCCAAATTCCAGAATGCTGGTAAATAATAAGTTATTACAGCTATAGTTTTGATTGATAAGTTACTTTATAAATAAAAGCAAAAACATATTAAATATTTTAATTACTATCCAGCAATCATTTCTGTAGTAATAAATGAAAATAATTTACATAATATATTGTTAGTACAGAATAGATGCATTGCCTTAACCTCGCTCTACAGTATGTTCCTTAGGGCTGCCGATTGCATTTTTCTTTAACCCTTTCAGCCCCAGGCAATTTATCAACGTCTAACTTCTCCTTGCATACAGTAACTCAAACAAAATAGTACAACTGGTAATGAGAAACTTGGGATTGATCAAGTGGAATAAGCTGTGGAAGTTGAAAAGCCGAATTCTCCCAAACTGCTTATATAGAAAGTATGGAACTCAGTTGGGAGAATTTGCCAACATGCCATTTGTCGTGTTTGGGGCTTAAGGGGTTAACAGTTTGTTTATGGACTGCTGTTATACTGAAAAATCTAACATTTTTGAAGGAATTAAAGGTCTGATTTCGAGACTTGCTAGTACTTTGAACAGTCTATTGCAAAAACAACAGAAAGGCTTCTAAAGAAAATTTAAATTCTTTCCGTTGTCTTGACTTAAAGATAAAAACTAAAAATCTCAGGAAATTTTAGAGACCTGTCAGAAGTCAAATTTATTTCATTGAACAGCTTTGTCCATAAATGTTTTTCTTTTCAGTAATTGTATTAGATTTCCAAAACTTTTCAGTGAGTGGACTACTTTTTTAATGGCTTTATTATACTCAGTAACCAACTAATAAGAACCATATAAGAAAAAGGGAGCAATTTTCCTAACGTTTAATGACCCCATAAAGCCAACAAATTAATATAATCTAAGCTAAATACTAAGTTGTTGAATTACAATTGCTTTCCCTCGGTTTGTACGTAAGTGAACTTTTTGATTTTTTTTACAGAGACCAAGGTGAAAATTGGAGTTTCTGTTAGGAGTCGAGATATTTTTATCATTCAGTCTGGCCAAGGGTTAGTGATTTGAAAGTGTATCCTTCTTGATGTAGCTCTGTGTCCACTTTTTTTCTATTTTTGATAGAAACTTCAGCTGTATGAATTGTTTTAATTTGTTGGTTTTTTTACAAATTTTGGGGTATACGAGTACAGGAATGACTAAGCAGTTTATTACATTTTTTATAAATTGATAAATGCCCTGGCAAACAGACCAAAGTATTTGCCCAGTATATTGAATTTTTATCAATAAGTGCATGCCTTATTGGGTTCTTTTTAACTCCCCTGATAGAGCATTTTGTGATTATGGGACTAAAAAAATGGTTCAAAAATCATTATTAAAGTACATAATGGGTCTAAGTCTAGCTACAGAAATTTTCAACCACTTGCAGGACTTGGAAACAAACATAAGGCCTCCCATATATATGGCATGCAGGGAATTTACCAAATGAGCCATGCTCGCACACACATCAAGAAATAGTAAAGAAAAATTTCGAAACCTGAATGCATGGTATGATCTAAATCAAGAAGAGAAGGAAAAAGAATGAAATGTATTAAAATAATTGTTAACTCTTTTTTTTTGACTCATTTCACAAAGTCATGTATTCAACTCTTTCTTTGACACACTTGAATGTTTTAACTATCCACTTTTAATATTATTTTCGTTCAGTTTTCAAATATTTTCAGTGGAATATGGGCTGTGGGAGGAGGGTTGTGGTGTTGCCCGGTTTCAATCTTTTGAAATTAGGTTACTGTAAGAATTACGTAAACCTATCTTGGTCAACTCTTGAGTTAACAGGCAAGTATATTCTCTTATTAAATTGATTGTGATGAGGTTTGTGGTTCGTCAGATTTGACTTAAGTGCAGTAAGTGAATAATTATTTTCATTGATGTTTTTTTTTTTCAACCCACAGGGAGAGTATTAATGTGAATGATGCATTAATGGAGTTGTTAATCATGTGTTATGCATGCAAAACATCCTGTGCCAGAAGAATCACAGGTAAATTTAACATGGCCCTCCAGGTTTGGTTCATCTACAAAATACAGAACTAAAATTGACAATGTGAAGAAACATTAAAAATTGAAAACACTAATTGGTAGTTTAGGATTTAGTCATCATGTGAGACTTTCTCAGTCTGTTTTGTTCTCCATCAGTTAGGGTATTATCAACAAAAGTTGTCATTAATGAAATTATAATTATTTGAAGCTATCTGAGATAAATAATTTGTTCTGAATTGAAGGGTCTAGTGCAAAAATGATGTAAGTGACTTTTGATGAAGTTGTCGACTCTCTCTACATTAGCTCTATTATCTCTTAATAACTGTTGGGAGAATTTAGCATTTTATACAAGTCACTTACATTGTTTTTGCACTAAGCCCTTTAATTGTTGTTGACAACCACCTAAAAAAGAATATAATAGCTAAATTAATAGCTAACTAATCATTTTTTATCATTTTTAGCTGTGATTCCATATCTACCATACTCCCAGCAGAGCAAGATGAACAGGCGAGGTTGTATCCCCTCCAAGCTGATTGCATCTCTTTTGTGCAAATCAGGTACGATATTCCTACCCCCTTACCCAATTTTTTTAGGTTTTTTTTACTTCATTTCTGCAGCTCAAAAATTGGTGCAAATATAATTATATCTTTATAGACAAGCTGAACTCATTTCTGGTAAACAATTTCTGGTCTAATCAATTTCTCTAGGCATTAGCAGCATAATCACCATGGATTTACACTCAAAGGAGATCCAAGGTTTCTATGACATTCCAGTTGACAATCTCAGAGCTTCGCCATTTATTGTCCAGTACATACAAGATGAGGTTAGTGACACATTCACAAGTTGTACTCATTTGAAGTAACTTTTTTTTTTTATTTTTGGTTGTTAAAATAAACAGATACCTTGTAGTGCTTGATATTAATGTTTTGAGTTAGTGTCTAATTGGAACAATAAAATTTGAAATTTACAGCCCAGTAAAAATTGTGCAGGCCTAATTTTGTTTATGAAGTTGCCTGTGGGAGAAATCAGTAATTTTGGCACGCTGTTTTTGCTTTCCAACATCCATGATTCTGATGAACCCCTTCAGGCCACCAATTTTCAAAAGTAACTAGTTAGTACTTGCTCGAAAGGGCAAAAAATGCCTTGGAATGATCAAGCCACCGTTAATGTCAAACCCTGTGTTGATTCCCTACCCGGAGATGGGTAGACAGACCATAGATTTTCGGTAGTAAAGTGAAATTCTTTGGCCATATAATAAATTCTTTGTTGAACAAGCTTGTTCGGTCAAGATAGCTGGATATTGGCCTCGTTCTTTTTTGCATTTTCATGGACCTCGACTTCGTCTCGGTCCATAATAACGCAAAAAAAGAACTTGGCCAATATCCAGCCATCTTGACCTCACGCTTGTTCAATAATGCATATATATTAACAGAATGTATCTTTGATCCAAGATTCCAGATTACAGAAATTCAGTCATAGTTGCAAAGAATCCAGGAGCAGCGCTAAGGTAAACACAGCATGTTTAAAAACTGTAGAATAATGAAGTTTTTGAATGTTTCATAATCACGTGTTATGTCAAACTGTAACTCAATAAAGAAATAGTTTAGTCAGATCTGAGTTTAAAATGCTAAAGCAAAAACGACTCAAGACAGTTTTTTAACCCATTAAAAGGTATATTTTATAAGGTTGATCTTTTCTTTGAAATTTTTTCTAAAAAAATGGGAGAAAAGAACAATTGTTTGAATATTTTACTAGTACTCAGTGTCATTTTCCTTTGAAAACTTGTTCACTCACTCATCCTCTTTGAGTCTGTCTCGAGTGTTAGCAGTAAAGAGTCTTGACAAAATCCTCTTAACGCTTTTACTGTGCAATTGTTGCTAGGGCAACCTCATTTGCAGAGCGACTTCGCCTTGGTCTAGCAGTGATCCATGGTGAACTAAAAACAACTGAGTATGAAAGATGTGATGGTCGCCAGTCTCCACCTCCGATGGACTGTGAAGATCGCACATTCACTTTCACCCTTCCTGCTGGCAGCCTCAGTGTACCAGGTATAATGAATTCCTTTTTAGGGCCTTCTAACATGGAGGTGGTGGGGGGAAGGGGGAGGACCCCTGACTTGGTTGAGAAGCCCACCTACGCGAGTAAAATAAGAAAACGTTTAGTTTAAATACAAGTTTTGTTACCCTGGACGCTGTACAGAAGTGCTGAAGGGTTGCTAAGTCACATTGAAATGCTTCAAGTAGTTTAGTAGAACTTTCATCTCGGTGTCTAAGGTATAATTTTTTGTGTGTTTTTTTTTTAATTTCTTAGCAATTTTCCGTTGTTTTTTTTTGTTACTTTCGTTGTATTAGTTTTTTCGTTTTAATGTTGTAGAACTTGTCTTTGAAGGCTAAGTTTGATTATCCCGCTCTCGTGCTACATACATGTGAGAAATGATCGATTGATTTGATTAAAATGCTGCCTATTCTTAAATCGGCAGTCTCAAACTCTTTTCTGTCTTGATGTTAGTAATATTTTCTTTTAAGTTGCTGCGTTATGAAATTCGAAGGCATAAGTTCCAGTATAGAATTATAAACAGTAATATTCTCCACGATGTAGAACTAAATATCCCTCCTAAGTAATAATTCGACTTAAATAACAAACAAACTAATAAACAAACGGCATAAGTATAATAAATCTACACAATTTTTTTTCAACCATTTTACTATACCTCGTGGCATTCAAAACAATAGCCTGATCCTGCAACTTATTTTAAAGCAACGTGAATTAACAGTATATTGAAACACGGCCCTGATACGACAGTAGGTTTTAGAGTACGGGTCGCTTGTTAGCGATAGTAGTTAGTTATAATTGTGTATTCGTCAACCGCTAGGTTCTCTTCCGAAAGAAAAGCCACCAATGAACGTGGTGGGAGACGTTGGAGGAAGAATAGCCATTATTGTCGTGAGTAACACCTGGTTGTAATATGTTCTTGTCACAGTGCTTTAGTAGCGGAGAATATGGCGTCGGAAAAATGTAATCCGTAAGCAGTGATTGGTAAAAAAAATGGTTGTAAGTTAGTCGTTGAGAGACTACAATCGTGGTGATTGTTGGCATTTGGGAGAAGTCTATTCTTGGCCCTCTATCGGGTAACGATTCGCTTGCAACATCGGTGCCTATAGTTTTTTGTTTTCCATCGATTCTAATGGAATACAAGAGAGTCTTTAAATTGTAGTAAAAGGTTCTTTCCCGCCGAAGCTTACTCAGCTCAGAGGTAATGAGTACCAGCTTAGGCCTGTGGTGAATTAGTGTCCTATCCAGGGGGAGTCAAGGACTCTCATCCACTTAACACTACAGAAACCGGAGATAAGCGCCGGCTCTGATGGGCCACAAGGCTCGTAAAAGGATTTAGCTTAGGATGTAGCTAGGTTGAAATTTTCAATCATCGGCGTACAGTGAGTAGAATAGGAAACTGACGTTTCGAGCGTCAGTCCTTCTTCAGAGGAACTGGCGAGCTGTTGATGAAGGACCAACGCTCGCAAGGTCAGCTTCTACTCTACTTACAACAATCAATGATTACCCATTTCAGTCTAGAGTTGATTATATCACGTGAGACAGATCAGTAGAAGAATAAAATTAAGAAGTAGAATAATAACTAAAGTACAGGAATAAAAATCCAATTATATGCTTTTTCCATTTTGGTTTGCATAATACGTAAAGGACGACATGTTAGACGAGGTGGAATCGTTTGTAAACGCTGCTGCTGTGTTGAAAGAACGAGGAGCCTACAAGATTTACGTCATGGTAACACACGGTCTGCTGTCGGGGGAAGCAACCGAGAGAATCGAGCAGTCCGACATTGATGAGGCAAGCATTCGAGCGTTTAGATAAAACATCGTAACTACTATAAATTTATAATATAAAGCCTGTTAACGGTTGTAGATATTGTTTTAGAAAAGGCAGTCATTTTCTTTCGAATTGCAACCTGGTGTAATGAAAAAACAACTCGTGACGAAGGGTTTCTACGCCACCTGATTTTAAAAAGTAATATTTTTATTGTTTGTCAATTGAAATAATTGTTGAAAGAAATTAAGTAATAATGTGTTTGACACGGACATTTGATGCAACCTTTATCATATACCAGACCTTGACAAAGCTCTACTTAAATTAAAGATACAGGGAAAAGTCGCGGAATTTTTTGGGGGGAGTCAGGTTGGCCTAGTGGTTATTACTCACGCCTCCCACCACTACGGACCCGAGTTCGAGTCCTGGGGTTCGCACGTGGGCTGAGATTTGTCGATCTCTGCCTGACTCCGAGTGTTTTTCTCTGGGATCTCAGGTTTTCCTCCCTCCGTTAAAACGATTTGTACGCACCAAAATCTGTGCCGTCGACTGCTTAAATGCAAGGGGAATCATCATCTTGGATGTGACGTAACTTGGTTGCAGTGCCAGTCCCTTTACTCATTCTTTCCCATTGTATCAATTAAGAGTAGAGACTGGCACTACAACCAAGTTACGTCACTTCCAAGATGGCCGCGTGCACACAAAAAAATGTTCAACTCAAATTAGTCCGTTTTTACCCTAATGTGTATAATTATCAGTCTTGCAGTAAAAAATAGATATATGGTAAGAGAGGTTTTCAATTTACTATTAGAATGTTTTACAGTGGAGGTTCGCTTTAAAAAACTTTCTTTTCAGGTGGTGATAACCAACACTGTCGGTAACGAGTCAAAGCTTGAGAAATCCACCAAATTGCGTTCAATTGATATTAGTCCATTGTTAGCCGAGGCGATCAGACGAATCCATAATGGCGAGTCGATGGGTTACTTGTTCCGTAACGTTCCGGTGGAGGATTAACAGGAAACAAACTTGATGGCTTGTTCTGTGACTCAAAACTCTTTGTGTAAAAACATGATTGATTAAGAAACTGCTAGTAGACGTTTTGCATTCAATACGATAACGAATAACTTGTTTAGCTCGGCAAAACTAAGTAGATTTTGTCATGAAATACTTAATATATAAAAGTTGAGATATGGTTTGAAAATTGCAAAATTGTTTACTTAGTGTTAAGAATATGGAAATATCTAATATTTTAAACAAACCGTAATTGGAGAAGTTGTGGATTTATATCTTAGGGCTACTTTCAAATTTACTTGCTTTGCCGGGATATAAATTCCGTTTCTCCTTCAAAGAGATCAAGCGAGGGTAGCCCAAAGTACTTATGAGTAACCTAACTTAAGAACCTGTTTTACCAGATTCCAACTGAATATCCAGGTTCTTACACGCGGGTTCTCCGAAAAGTGCCCTTCAAAGCTTTTCTCGTTATGGATGTTCTCCTTTAATGTAAGGAAATGAAAGCAATTTCATTCCATCTTCCGATCTTACCTAACTTCTTAGTGTCGGCTCAAATCTTTATGTGAGAGAAACAAAAAAATCTACTAACAAAGTTATGCCTAACCTTAAACTTTAAATGTATTTGATGTTGTCCTTCAGTAGCTTGTTATAAAATGATAAAAGTTCAGATGAGGCCTGAAAAATTTTTGAATAGGTTTTGAAAAAAAAAGATGAATTGCGTCGGTGTGTTGTTACAACGCGTAATGTAAACTCAGCACAAGGATGAAATTTTTGATCATCACAGTAGCTAGTGTCAAGAACTGACTGACGAAGGGCTAAAGTGTGTAAGCTTGGCTCAATTGAGAGGACTGCCAAGCGGGAGACCCCGGCTTATCCCCGGCCTCCGCCAAGGGTTGAAGGCCACAACATCCGTGGACAGGGACGTTAAGCCGTTGGTCTACGGTCTCCTAACCTCACATGTTCTTTCGGGGGACTTAAAACCCACATACTTGTCGATAAGAGTAGAGTTACAAACCGGTTTTGTGGTCTGTCCTTGGTCGCAGGGAGCATGTACCTCAAAAATAAATGTTGTAAACTGCGTGGCTGCAAAATCGCGCCTGTAAAATGCAGTACTGTCCTCAAGTCCCCAAAAAATATTGTAAAACCCCAGCAATTCAGCAGCTGCACAAATGTGACCAGTGCGATGCTGGTTATGTTGGTTATACGAAAGGGCATCTACATTCGCGCGTGGAGGGGCACAGACAA
>JAOEHV020528554.1:9451-19497 GCA_025447995.2 Isaurus tuberculatus
GATGATGAGGTAAGTGATGTTGAGGATGATGTTGCATCATGATGATAAAGCCAATCATGATGGTGGTGATGATGATGATGATGATGATGATGATGATGATGAGGTAAGTGATGTTGAGGATGATGTTGCATCATGATGATAAAGCCAATCATGATGGTGGTGATGATGATGGATTGAAAAGAAATGTTTCATCTATAAAAATCCCATTCCATAGTTACAATGAAACTCAGCTTCAATGCTTTCCTATCTCATTCAAAAATATATTTCAAATAATTTGGAGAGTAAAATTAACTAGCCTTAAATTAGATGTAATTTATATCAATTGGAAAACAATCCAAGATGGGCTTAAAAAACAATAAAAAAAAACTTATTCTAACTTTTGGATTCACCTTGGCTCACCTTGGTGATTAATCACTTTATAAAAGAATTTATGAACAAATTAATTATTCTGATTCTCTCTAGCCTGACAGCTAATCCGTTTGTTTGCCATTGCAGGCATCCAGAGTGCTCGACACATGGAGGTACACGGTGGTAAAATTAATGCAAAAAGTGTTCTTTTAAAATTACAGGTGAAAAATTTATTCTCATGCTGGCATTTAGCCAACAGCTGACAGCTACAGATATTCAAGCATCATAAAAATAACCAGCAATTTAAAGTTTGAATTATACATTATTCATATAAAAAATAAATTTGAGCTTGCTATACAAAATCTTTTTTGGTATTTAAATTTATAAAAATAAAAGGGCTTGCAAAATGCACTGCATGATAAGTGTAAAACAAAACGTTTAAGACTAAAAATACAACTGACAACAGAAATTTAACATTCAACAAAAACATTTAGTACATAAAAGAAAATAACACATTAATAATAAATTATGGCCTCAACATAAGTACGAACTTGAAAGATGGTAGTAAATTTTTGTTTAACTTTTTGGAGTAAACCTTTTACCTGACTTTTTCTTCTTTCGAAGTTGCTTTTTTCCTTGTTTGTCCATAGTGTGAATTTAATTTCTCTTCAAGTGAGGCTCACAGCAAAATACTAATTGATCTTGAGCCAACAATTACTATGGCTCAAACACTTAAATATTTGCAACTGAAATGTAGCTTCTCACAAGCTTAAAAATGTATCAGATATCCGCCAAAAAGAAACTAAACAAATAATAAAAAAGTTTTAAAAAAATTCCTGAGTAAAAATATACACAATTTTTTTGCCAAACTGAATAAATTCAAAGCTTTCCAAAAATTTTTGCAAATGGAAGTTGATCAAATCAAAGATAATTTTCAAATCTATTTCAGCTGCTGTAATTTTACGTAGCTCAGCCTGAGCTGATGTTAAAAATCAAATCAAAAACAAAGTTACTGTCATTTTTTTAAAAATGCTAAAAATTATACTTTTGAAACATTAATATAAACTGCTAAAACATTGGAGATGATAAAAACCTCTTCAAATTCAACATTGCCTGCTGCTAAATATCAGATCACATTGAATGCTATAAGTTTAATTAAAAATTATAAGATTTAATTCCTTCAACCCACAAAGACTTTTTAGCCATATTTAATTTAATGTTATTTTTAATTTCTTTTGTTCAAACCAATAGACAAAAGCCAGAATAACTAATGACTGATCAGAAACAAAACTTGATGTAAGTACATGTGTACATTACACGAGTTTATAGAATAATTTCATATCATTTTACGTTACAAAAACATATATTCAGACACTTAACAGTACGTGTGCTGTTTAAATTAGAAAGTTAATCTAAATGACTGAAGATTAAAATATTAAAGATTTACAACATGAAAAAACCACAACTAAAGCAAGCAAACCTAGTTAATTTGAATGCTGTGTGCAACTATGCAAGTGAATAAAAAACATTTTATGATCATTTATCTACTGTACATGTGTATATACTTAATCGGTTGTAATTAATTAAATATTGTTGATTATTTTAATGCATTATTATATAAAGTATGTTAGTGACAATGTGAAGTAATATTCACAATTAAAATAGGGTATGATGTAATTTAAATGATTGTGAAAAAGAGGGCTGAAAAAAGCAAATCTTCAACAGGATGCAAGCCTGTAATCTTCGTATATAACACTAACCAAGATACTGTACAACTCAGTCATAACAATAATAACACCAATCCATTATTTTTTATAAATTATTCACAAACCCTAGCCCTATCTGCAAGTATAACTCCACACAATGTCCTGATCATGCAACTTTCCACACTCTTTGCATGGGACTGGTCATAACAGTATTTATTGAGAACAGGTACAATACTAAATATGCCATGTTTGATTTTTCCTGACCCCCCCCCCCCCCTCTTTCAACATGCATACTGTTTAATAGCTCACTTAATAGATTTGAATATTTTTTGTGCCCTCCCCACTTTAACCTATGAATAAAAAATGGTGACCCTCCTCCTATTTGTACTGTCAGTGCCCCCCCCCCCCTCTCGATAAATAATGACCAGTCCCTTAAATAGACCTTTATCAGTTTAAGAGTACAATATAACCAAAATATCTGTCCTCCCCGCTCCCCCTCCCCCGGGGGTGTACTTACCAGAATTTCGGGTGGGGGTGTGCCGCTGGACCTTCACAAACCTGACACTGTTCTAGACTAGAAATGGCTTGATTTTGATACCCTGTTCTAAACTATTTAAAAATATTAAATGGAGGTCAGACCTGTGAATCATGAAAAAATTCACGTACATCAAAACCTAGTCAAAGCAATTCTCATATCTGGGAAGAATTGTTGCACCCTGCACTAAACAGTTTGTAAATATTGCAAAATTTTAACCCTGTTCTAATCAAAATTTTCCATGATTTATACACCCTGTTCTAGACTGGATGGTCTGAAAACCATACCCTGAACAGTGGCACATACCCGTATAGTCAATATATGGGAGTACCCCCCCCTTCCCGGGCCCCCTCCCCCACGTACAGAAGGCTACTTACCAGATTGTGGAAGATTCTGTTGATGTTCAGTTAAATCACTATCTGGAGTTTCACCGTTACTCTTGAATTTGGCCATAAGTGAAGTGTCCACTACAAAATATAACAAATTAAAGACAGGTTATTATTTCTGCATGATTCTTGTGACTGAATTTCAGAATTATCTTAAAACCCATATATTAAAAATTTTTATAATTCAATTCCAATAAGTTTGCTGCAAGCTTAGCTGGTCAGAAAAAATACAAGGCAAGAATGATCTCCATTATTATTGTGCTGAGATTGTATTTTGACTACTTATACTGTGCATGCAAATTAAATATAATTAATTATAAACCCTAACTTATACTCAGACTGCAAGATGTTTAACTCCTAACCCTAATGATTGAAAGTGTTAACAATATTAATGGAACTCAAAGCCATTTAAAGCTCCCACAACCAATTTCAATGGTTTGAACATGAGTGCTGATATAGTGCTGTGCTTACGTCACACTTGGTAAGATCTACGCCTTCCAATCATAAGGTCCCAGGTTTGATTCCTCAGCTCTGCCAAAATTTGATCATTTATGTGACCTTCTTTTCTGCCAAAACTTACTCAGCTTTCCATCCTTATGAGGTTGGTAAATGAGTACCAATTTCGGCTGGGAGCTAACCGGTGATGGATTAGTGTCCCGTCCAGGGGGAGTCAATGACTCTCATGCTGCTTAACACTTTGGAAAACGGAGATAAGCGACGGCCCCTGGGCCACTAGGCTTGGAAAAGGATTTAGCTAGCTTATGTCACACCACTTAATATGTAATACATTCTGCTAGACACCCCACTTAATATGTAAACCATTAGAAGAGGAGATAGAAGATCAAGGAGCACCAGAAAGTGCAGATGAGAGTTTTTAGTAAAGTGAGCGATTCTAGTGAGCAATCAATTTGAGTGTAGATTTTATAGCTGATCTAATTAAGGACAGTCCAGTAAAACAAAGGAACTACTAGGAATTTTTTGATGCATGTCTTTGTGAGGAAAAAGAACTCCCCCTTAAACTATAACATGTATATTATGATGAGAAATCTCCAACCAAATTCTACTACAACATTCAACTATTTAAGTTTGTAGGAAACTTTTATAATAGTCATTAAAGCCAAATAAAAAAAATTCCTGGATTCTTATCAGAATTTATTTAAAAAGTTTCGCATGCATTTTTTTTAATGACGGTTAAGGATATACAGGAGAACAAATACTGTCCTTGACAATCACCATCATGAGTAAAAGAATTTTT
Source organism: Isaurus tuberculatus (assembly GCA_025447995.2). NCBI lineage: Eukaryota > Metazoa > Cnidaria > Anthozoa > Zoantharia > Zoanthidae > Isaurus > Isaurus tuberculatus. The sequence continues at coordinate 13,682 of JAOEHV020528554.1, forward strand.
ACATGTAAAAATATAATTTATATAAATATAATTATTATTTGAGGACAATGAGCAGGATGAGGGTATTGGTAAGTCTGAAAGTCTTAAAATTGTAAAAATCTCTGAATTTTTTGTATTTAAAAATACAAAAAATTTGATGAGGTCGCTTTTTAGCAATGTGGGCACTGATTAGAAACCGGGAATTTTTTTTATTTGGCCTAGCTAAAAAAGATTCATGAACCAGTGTCTCAAGCAAGTCTGTCTGGGAGAAAGTCAGACTTCAGCCTTTGTTTACACAACTGCAATCTTAGTCTCTATAATCATCATTGTATGTACCACGATAAAAATTCCTTTTTTTCAAGAACAATTTATCAGTGCGATTCACTTTGTAACAAAAAATATCATCTGAAATGTACACAGAATACAAAGAATTCAAAACACTGTAACATAACAAACTCTGTTTGCATTACACTGATTGCAAATTAAATATTCAAAATCGTTTTGCAGGTGATTTAACCAAGCTATACCTTACATAGCAAGAATGGCAAAAATTATTTAAATTTTGTCTGCTCTCAGAACTTTGATGTTTTTCTACCATACGAAATAAAAAATACGCTATTTGAGATAAATGTTGTTGTCCTCGTATCTCGAGTTATTTTCGATTCAAAACAATATTCTCAACAGGAACATATTTATGTCTTCTAATTTTCTCACTCATAATCAGATGTTGCCATTCTGCAATATATAAACAAGTTTTTGAATCTAAAAATTTAGAAGAAAAAAAACAGAAAAACAAAATTGTCGACTGAAGATCGAAACTCCAACGCTAAAAGATATACGTAAAAAAATCTTTTAAAATTACCTATTCCCAGTGAAAACGAACGAAACGTCCTGCCAAACTTTCCACCACTTTTAATTCGTTTCGTCGAGTTCATTTTGTTAATTTCGGGGTCAGACATCTTGGGATTTGCACTCTAGGATTTCCGTTACGGCAGCTAAAATTACTTTTAGTTTCCTTGTCGGACAATTGCCAATTGATTTTATGTACCACGGGAATGGAAACCGAAAATCGATTTCAAATAACAATAAAATCGCTTTGTTCCATAATATTTTGATACCACGCCAATGAAATTAACCACCAAAACTCCGCTTTTGCAAATAATTAATGGACGAGTTTAACACCTGAATGTCCGCCGCAAAAAATATATATTTTTCAAAAGTGTTAAAATGATTTTACGAAGAATCGTAATATGTTGTCCTAGTTGAAAAGACGGAAAACGATGATGGGTCGTGCGAATGTTTTGACAAAGCAAAGACTCTTTATTTTTGGTTACAATAAAATAATTAGGGACAGAAATATGAAATTATAAAATAAAATCTTTATACTTGGAAACTTAGTAACTTTATATTTGAACGAATGCTTTTTGCTTTTGTTTTTTTTTTTCAAAGAGCGAGTTATTAAAAGCAGCATATAAATACAAGTATGAGTTTTCCACTTGAATGAATTAAAACAAGAGTTTCTAAAGACGCTAAAAATTTAAAGACACACTTCTGATTTCTCTTCAAAGTTTGTACGTCTCCTTACATTTAAAATAAAAAAAAATCGTTCTTGCAGCCAAATAATAAAAAAATCCCACGCAAACAAACAAATTGCAACGAAGTGATTTCTCTCTTACGTATTTAAAAACTACTCTACACCTTGAAACTGTTTCTTGCTATCGTTCCGATTATAATTAAAAAAAAACAAACGTTAGAAAAATTGTAGTACGCTCTGTTGCTGGTATTGAGTTTGAGGTTAGGAAAAAGCAGTTTTCTCCATGGAATTTTGCACAAACACCGGTTGTTTACAAACCAAGCGGTCACAACAGAGAATAATTTTTTTTCCCTGGGGTTTTCCAAAGCTCACAAGCTGCAAATTATACATTCTTACCTTGCTCACGTGAATTTCTTCAGCATTTCTTCAAGTTTCCGAATGAGCTTGCAAGACTGCTTGCAGAATTTTCCACAATCGCTTTCCACTTTTCCACCGCCGTCAATAGACAAATCCAATATGGCGGCAGCGAAAAAAATCTTTCTTCGATAGGAAAATGATATTTTCACAGGCCGATGACCAACTTATGTAACGCCGAAGAAATTCGGTGGGAAATATAGCTTAAATATGGATAGCTATTTAAAAAATATCTTTACTGAAATTTCAACGGAAACAAACTGTAATGTAAAATGAAAGAAACAAACAACATCGCTACACCGCAGAGCTCAAAAGATGACGAAAAACTCAACCGGAAGTAGAAACCACAGCAGCTATAGCTGACGGAAAATCACGCCACCCTCAATCTCACTTCCGGTTGGCGACGCGGTGACGTAAGCAACGACCAACCTGCATGTTAATATCGTGCGTGGACTTGAAGTCAATCAAATATTTTTAGGTATTCATTCGTAATAAATCTCCTGAAAATATGTTAAGGTGTAAAACACCTTACAGCACAAATTTCAAAAATTTGCACCAAAAATAATGAAGAACTAACCTGAGTTGGTCATATCTTCTACCAAAATGCCAATCTCGCTTTCATGAATTTCACCTATCTGAGGAAAAATTTTCATCAAGCAATAAACGTTTTGAAAAGGTAAATTTGGAGACTTCAAAGCGTATTTTTCTTTTTAAAAAAAGCATTATTCATACTTGACTATTGTCTGAAGAACTGTCAGTATCCGCTTGAAAGAGAAACGGAGATTTTAGCCCGAAAAAAGTTGGACTTTGTCCAGAATTCAAACCTCTGTTTGGGCTAGACTCCATATTCAATTTTCTTCTTTAGCTCCTTGACAACGAACGCTGGTCAAAACGCCTCAAAGTTGGCAAATACAATTTGAATTGGTTATTCAGGACGAACTGCTGACAAATTTCCATAAAAGCTGAAATTTATTTCGTCGTCAATTATTCCAGTCAAATGGAGCGAAAAGTCTTTGTCTGTACATTGAATTGTACAACTCAGTGACGCACTAGTATGTGGTGAGACATATTGTTCAATTAATTCAATGGAATGAGAAAACTATTTGCATTGTTAAAATGAATCTGTTTAAAAAAAAACTTCAGAAACAGAAAAAAATTAACATAAAATATTTTTATTGAATAAATAAAATAAATCATCCTTTTTCAATTACAAAGTTACACTCTTTTTTGTAAAAGTATCAATATCGTGCAAGCTTAAAATATTAATTATGGCGTTTTCAATGTTCGTTTTCAAGGATAGAAAAAGGTTGGCATTCATTTGAGAAAATTAAAAAATATATATAAAAGATACATTTAGGTAATTATTGAATTAATCACAAGTTAGGTAATGTTAGGCCATCCAATCGATCCGAGAAATTCAGCGTAGAACCCTGGGAACGAGGTTGGCTTCAAACACAAGAAGCAGGGAAAAAAATTCGGTTAAGAAAGGGGGAAGGGAGGTTCGGACCCCAACGACCCTCCCCTAGGTCCTGGATCTTCCGCTGGACAACCTAGTTGACTTCAAGCTGCAACATTTCAGGGGAGGGGAGGGCAGGGGGTAAAGTTGATTATGGTTAATTTACCACACACAATTATCAACAGTAAATAAGAAAAAAGAAATAAGTGAGAGAAGATATTCAAATACTTTCTAGGCATCTTCCAAACCGAATGGTGGATGAAAAGCATCATTCGGATATGCATACAAAGACCTAACATTCTAGAAATTTGCCTTTGAACAAAGAGTAAACCTTCGAAGTGATTACTGAGATTGTTTCTGAGGAATTTTTTGAATTCTTTTTTTATTAAACTTGATAAGACAACTGCGTACAATTTTTGGACTGTGGGAGGGGGAGAAGGAGTTCGCAATCTGATGTCACAGAAGCACCCCTTTTGAGATAATTTTTCCCCACACAAAATAAAAAAATCCTTTTGCTTTCAGAATAATTATTTTTTTGTTGCTAGAACACCTCAATTGCTCGTTTGCTCTCCTTGTTTTTAGCAACACAGAGTGACATGGACGAATTTTAGGCAGAAAATGTTCAACAACTGTTTCAGACTCAATACACTAGTTTACGTAGAAAACGTCTTGCTTAAAGTATTACAAATAATCACAAGTATACGAAAGGATAAACGTTTAGCCAGTTGGTAAAATTTATTTATGAGGCACCAACGATGGTTTTTTCCCCCAGTGTACAAAGAAAGTGAAGCAAGAAAACGACGAATTATTTGGTTTGCGAACGTTTAACAATAGGAAAATTGGTTTGGAGAATTTTGTATCTCTGTAAATAAAATAGTCTAATTTCTTTGCTGTTGAAGTAGTCAAGGCTGCGTGGAACAAAGCAGCTTTCCCAAAAACTAATCTATGTGAGAATAAGCATTGATATTCCTTTTCTCACGACAAGGCAAATTTTAAGTTTTAACTAAAATCTGCTGTTGCCTTCTGAAGTCTTGGATACGTAAAGACTTCAAATTCAACAACTGATTTTTCTCATACTAACACCAACACCATTTAATTTGGTAAGGAAAAACTGATATTTTTTTTACTTTTGATTCCAAGGTCAATTCTGATTTCAGAAGAAATGACTCACTAACCCCTCCCTTGGGTTAGAGTGGAGTCAAAATGGATCAATCCTGGTTTCTTGGAAAACTACTCACATACCCCTCCCTTGGGTAAGGGTTAGAGTTTAAACAGGTCAATCCTGGTTTCTTGGAAAACTACTCACATACCCTCCCTTGGGTAAGGGTGAGAGTTTAAATAGGTCAATCCTGGTTTCTGTGAAATCAACTCAACTACCATTCCTAGGGGTTAGTTTTAGAATCAAGGTGGCTCAATCTTAGAATCTTGAAAAACTACACAGCTACCCCTCCCCTGGGACAAGTTCAGAGGTAAGGAAAAATTTAGAGTGTAGGGGAGGGATACGTGAAAAGTTTTTCAGTCGTTTTTATTTTTTCCTCTCTCTTAAACACCACTAAAAATGACGATAAATCGCTGTGTTTAATGTGCTCCCATCTGAGCCCAAACTTCCTACAGTGTTATTAAAGCCCTTTCCTTTAGCAAATTAGTCAGACCTCGGTCATGACAACCTTGAAATCACGTGATATTTCACCCACATTTATGATTGGTTAGGACTTAATCCGGTTTGCCTTTAACGAACGCGCTTAATTTTCTTTAACATCTTCGCTTGACCTTTCCTCGAGATCACAGTAGTTCTTCTGTTGAATGTAATACTCGTCTGGTCAAAATGACAAATAAGGTAAAAACGGTTCCTCTCACACACACGACACCCGATCAAAAACAACCAGTCCCCTCTCTGCTCCATACGTCTCACCCAGTCTTCCAACCGAGAAAGTCGACAAAGAAAGAATACTATGGTCTAAATGTTGTGACCATGGCCGCAGCTGCTGAACAGGTGGTCTGACAGAACCGGATTTTGTTCTAAACTCGATAAATTTTTCGATTGTCTCTGTGTTATTTTGTTGAATGTCATCATTTTTGTCAGTATTTGTTGATTTTGTGTCTCCGCTTATTGAGAGTTCTTCCACAACTTGGTCTTTCGTAAAGAAAAGAGTGAGTGACAGGGTGCATGTACCGATTGCCATTGCACCTCCCGCCACATAGAAAGCGTTCTGATAAGATCCTGTGATTAAGAAAATTTCACCTGAAAATGAGCAAATAAATTAAAATTAGCTGTTGCTTTGATGAACGGATGGGCGGACGTGGTTGGCGCAGTTGGTAAGATCTCTGCTTTCCAACCACAAGGTCCCCAGTTCGATCGGCAGTTTGCCGAGATTTTCGAATATTTGTGTGACCTTCTTTTCCGCCTAAGCCAACTCAGCTTTCCATCCTTCC
>JAOEHV020528659.1:0-19485 GCA_025447995.2 Isaurus tuberculatus
AGGCTGAAATCGCCAAAAAATTAAGAACAATGAGGCTCAGCAAAATTTACTGGTTCTTATAAAAAAAAAGCGTGTATACAATTTTAAAAGCCTAAAACTTGTTGTTTTATTGTTTCAACTGTCAAATAGAAATTATCTTAAGTTAGTTGGACTAACTGTAACCGTTTTCCCTTCTATTTTTTGTGTTTTGCTTCTGGAATTTGTGGTAAACAAACTCTTTAAAATCATTAATCATAATCATCAGATTAACACTACTTAATTAAAAATACTTTAGATTATTTAAAACTTTATAAAAAGAAAAAAATAGAGAAAAAGGTGACGTCTAATCGTGAACTATCTCTTGGGATTGTTTTTTTTTCAGAACTCGATGTAGGATGATGCTCTTCAGTGCATGATTGATAATCTCCTGTTTTCTATTTTTACTTTGAATACTATGACGCAGTGTAGTATTTGATTCTTAAAATACAGTTTTTATTTATTTCTAAGTAAGTGAAATGTGAATCTGCGACGGATTTGTTTTACTGACGTTAACACTAAAGTATGTTACGCAGTTACTGTTTGAAACTGAACTCTTCTAGGTGAATTTATGTAGGTCTAATATTCATTCATATGTGCCATGTCAGATCCTGACGTCGGCTGTTATCCCATGCCATCTCTCTCTATCTTCTATCATCCTGATGATATTATACGCTTCCATACACGTGCAACACCTCCTTTATGTCATCCATTTACGTTTTTCCCTGTCGTCCTCTTGCTCTCTTCCCTGTTACATTCCTCGAACATCCTTCACCATTTTGTTAAATTTTTCCCAGACCTCCGAAAGCCATTATTCTATAATTTTGAGCCATTGCAGTGATTCGCCTTTCAGCTATCTTTCGAAACTTATCTCGTGTTAATTGAAAACGTTGCAGCTGTTTGTTTAAATTTTCATCTTTTAATTTTTTTATTTAAATTTTGGTGAGCTAACTTGTCTTAGTTAAGCCATCGTTATTAGATCATCATCATGTATGCATCATTACCCGCAATTAGAATTTTATAAAATTTAATTGATATACTCAGATAACTTTAAAATAAATGAAACAGACAACTAAGATTTGGTTTCTTTGAGTGTAATCCTGGTGACTTTACTCTGATTTTTGAAATCCACCCTTTCAGCTTTGCTGGTCGAAAACTTTATTTTCCATACGGCTGTAACAAATTTATCATCTGTTCCATGAATATTTTGAGAACTTTATTCTATGCTTGTATCAATTTTATAAAAACATGATTCGGTTGATGAGGTTCCCTGTCAACAAGGAGACGCCCTTTAATATCGCACGCCTATTGTGATAACTCTTTATTTGAAAAAAAGGTCAGAAAATAATGCAAAACCGTGCAAACGATTAAGCTGGAAGTTATAACAAAAGAGATTGAAGCTGCTTTTAATGCAAAATGATAAAATAACGACGATTTTTACCACATAATTCACTCGCGATTCATGAAACATGTAACGTGTCAAACTACAAATAGTAATGTGTAAATTTAAGCCAGGCTTCTAAGATATTTCAAAAGGTAGCTCTACTGATGCTTTCCACGTTGTTTCATCAGTCCTTGATTTAAAAGTTTTCGATATTTTGTTACTCTATAATTATGCTACTCATGCTGCTTTAATATATCGCCCACTTTTGTAACAGGAAGATTAATTCAAATGTCATCAGTCGAGATAAAGCTTATATACAGGGTTAATTGTTTTTAAATTGTATCTATTTTATTCTGTTTTTTATCATTTTTTTATTTTTCTAAACAGGATCACACTTCCGGTTAATATTTGAAGTTTTGATCCACTTTGGACTTGGTAGTTGTGTCGTGCTGTGTCGCAAACTAAGAATTAAACAGCTGCTAATGCTTAGGTAAGAAACAAAGTTTTTTTTAGTAAGTTCAAACGATTGTGTCTTTGTGGTACCATATATTGAAACTCCCATACCGCATACTTATAATGGCTTCAAGTATCTCCTTGGCGTATACGTTCAAGACGTGACTTCAGTCTATACTTGTTTACTTTGTTCATTTCATGAATATGTCATGTTCGCAGTATCGTTCCATATTTCTTTTTTTAACAACAGTGAGTATTACAGGTGTAAAATGAAGTTCGGCCGGGCAGTGCCATGTTTAGCTCGAACTTTCTTAATGTGACAACGATAGTCTCCCAACTTGACTAGATACGAGGATTTAAAAGTGTTTAAAAACAGCATCAGTTTTTGCTACAAACACAAGTTCATTTATTTGGTAAAGGAAGAGCAACTTAATATAAAATGTTAGCAACTGAATTTTAAAATTATCATTATTTAATCAACGAAGAGCTTTTGAGAGATACTATGCCGGATTTTACCTGGTCATCAGCCTGCAACCAGTTGTTTGGCTATGGTGACCAGAAAGCTCTTTTTTACACCTATTTGCATGAGTCTTTCTGATTTAGAAAATAAAAGGATTTATGGATGTGATCAGTTTTGTCTCGTTGGTCCTGCTTTTTTACATGTGTGGTTACCGTACCCACTGATCCTCAAACACTGCAACGTCAACTTTTTGAGAGGATAAGTTTAGTGTAAGTTCAACATTGTTACATGCATGCCTTTCAGAAGTCTTTCTGGTTTCAAAACAGGGGTTTATGTGTATTGCTAATTTTGTCTCGTTGGCCCAATTTTTTCACATGCGTGGTTACCGCACCCACTGATCCTCTAACACTACAAGGTCAACTGCGTGAGAGAATAATTTAGTGTATGTTCAACATCGTTACATGCATGCCTTTTTAAGTGTTGGAAAGTATTGTTTACCTTTTTTGTATAAAGCCGCGCAAATTTCAAGAGATTTCAAAAAGCACTTCCTAAAACGTTCAACCTGAGGACCTAATAAGTAATAGAGTTTAACTTTTAAAGAAAAGTTAACCTTGGCAACAAACACCGATATGGATTGTTTTCACTTTCCGTCATAAAGGCCATGGTCTGACCTCAACAAAAAATTTTGAATAATCATTTTTAAATAACATCACAGCCGCTCTGTCTATTGTCACTCATGTGCCAAAAAATTGTATGTAAACACTTTATATGTTACGATTAAACAATATTACTAGTTTTTTTTAAATTTTTTATTGTTATTATCATCAGAAGTGTAGTTGGGAAACCAGCTACTGTACCGATGGAAACCACTGACAACAAACGCTAGATTAGTGACACGTACCAGAGCTAATTCTTCATTGCAATAAAAAAAACCCTTCGCTACGCAAAAACCTAAAAACGGTGAACAGTAAGACTAATTATAACCAAATGGAAAAATATTGATATATTAACTGATTATGCTGCAGTATTTCATTCTCCAGTCTTGAAAGTATTGAACCACGTTTCCTATACTTGTGCCAGCTCTAAACCCTTTCAACTTATTCAGTTATGGTAACTATGGCTGGCTGACGCTTTGCTAAAACTTCATGACCAGAATTTTTGTCATTGTTGCGGGGAAGGGTGCGAGGGAGTATTTCGGTATCCGTTTCCTAGTTCGTGGTTTTGGTTTTAACATCCTCCATTTTTATACAGGAAGTCATTAGTTTTTTCTATCTTCCTGCTCTGCTTTGCAACATGCAAGTACATCAAGTAAATAAATTTTCCGCCACGTTTAGTGGTGTGGGTAATGTTATTAACTTTACCCGGCCTAAAAAGGGACGGTTAGTACGCGTCCGAAGTGATGCTGACAACTCCTGATAACCCGTCGTCTGCTTTGGTGTATTTTAGAAATAACCGAAAACGGAAGACGCCAGCTCGATTCCTTGTTAATTCTAACGTCTTCCTTAAAAAAACATGTTTCTCACCGATTGCTCTTGCTATTTAACAAATGCCCGAAAACGGAATACTGAAAGTCAGCGTGTTAGCTGACTGAATTGCTTATTAGATTTTAAAATAATTTGGGCTCTGTTATTAAAACGAAACAATATGTACTTAAACCAACAACACATTAGATACAAGAAATATTCGAAAAATATGTTAAAGCAATCTTAAAGGTTCGTTTAAACAATTTTCTTTTTAAAGTTTTAAAATAAGACCTTGACGTTTAGCAAAAATGGAGTCATAAGGGCAGACCAAGTGTAAAATTGCACCGCGAAATCATAATCGAAAGTTTTTGCCAATTTATGTGGATACTCAAAGCAAACAAAAAATGGCAATAAGCTTAAGGATTCACATTTTTAAAAATATTCAAACAAAAGATAATCTTATTAATACACACTCACTGACAGCGCATAAACGGATGATGTATACGTGTTGTTTGTGTAAACTGAGATCGGATTAACTGCATCATGTTCTTTAAAAATCTAAATGGAATTTTGAACTTTTGGTTACGCCTCCATTTAAATCAAATTTCTTTCTTTTTTATCCCTGCCGGATGTTCATTTGTTGGTTAAATCTTTCATGACTCAAATAAAAACTATCAGAACTCACAATGAACATCTTTTAACTTCTGAGCAAGCTTTCTAGCAGCATTTGTTTTAGACTGGATAAAAAAAAAGAAACATGACTGGGTGATTAATATATAATCCCCCCCCCCCCTCTTTTTTTTTTTTTCTTTTATAAGGACCAGTAAATTTTGCCGAGGCTCGTTTTTAATTCTGGGGCTGCTTCAGCCAAGCTCAAATTGTTCTTAATTCGTTCTTATTTCTGTGAGTGGTTTGAAATGACGAGAAATCAAAACAAAAAGACAAGGCATTGATTCAATTAAGTTTCAACTGGAAACATTTTCACTTCTTTTCAGCCTCAGCTTAAGCTAATCTTTTCAGCCTCAGCCTGCATGAGCTTGCTCTTAAATTGTGGGTTCAAGTCCCAGTCGGGGCATTCAACCAATTTTTTCGGATGAGTGTGTCGGAAGGAGAAAAAGATGTTATATTGATTTTCTAACTTAGTTGTGGTTCCCTTCCTCGCCAAAATGTGTATTTAAATTTTTCTTAAATTTCGGTCAATCTGAGGGTCGTTGTTTGATCACATCCATAAAAAAAGTGTATACCGATTATTTTGCACTTGTAAGTTTTAGTCTTGCAAATTTACCAAATTATATTAAAAAACTTTTAAATGTTCGAGTCGAAAAAGAAAAAAAAAATGCTTGTGCTCTTATATTGCATAATCCGTAACTATTCCAAAGTTTGATTTTAAAAACCCAAATCAGTAGTTACCACAGCACATTTAGTTGATAAATCTCTTATCGATGCAAAAGTATTTTAAAATTTAACAAAACAAAAAAGTACTTGCATTATAATTGCAACTTTTCCAAGGGCTTCAAATGACTTGACCTCAGCGTCTGCTATGAGGATTTTCTCAGTTACCTAAACTGCTCGTTTTTTAAAAACTACTAGTTAAAACAGCTGAGCACACACAATGAGGGGCCCTTTAGTTGTAGTTTGTGACAGAACTATCCAAGATTACATACATACTATAACTGATCCCTTTTTGTAAAATGAACAAAAAAATATACCGAGCATGAAACAGCACGCTACAAATGTATTTGATAAGATACTAAAGTTATAAGATAAAATGCATGGAGTACGACTGAACCTCTCACGTAAAAAGAAGTCCTAAAACATCATACACAACCTCTCTGTTAAAAAGATTTCTTGTAGAAGACATGAGCTTAACAAGCCATTAACTACATTACGTGGCGGCATCGATTCTAGGCGTACTCCCGCGATAAAGGTAACATCCAGTGTAAACTAATATGAAAGGAAACATGGTTGGTTTCGCCGTCCTACATGATTATTCACTAACAGAGAGGAAACAGAGAAGTTCCACGTCTTCTGGAAGATTATGTACGATAGTTTCTACACGGGTGTGGTTTGTTCTAAATAAATATTGGTTCGAAATAAGTAATTAAGCTTTAAGTTTTGGGATGAATTTCAGCAACATTTATATTTTTAGAATATCTGATTTAAAACCGGCTGTTCAAGCTTATTAGTCGCCAGTTTTCTGGATTGTGTTCTTTAGATAAAAGACATTGTGGGTGGCCCCAAAGTAAATGTAAGCTTTTCCGCTAAGAGTGACCATGTCGCGTCGATTCATTGATTTAGTTTTGAATATTTTGTTAATATCATTACGAGCCTAAATTTAATATATATTAAAAAAATTAAATTTCATCACAAGCTTTAGGCATACAACAACGTTTAAAATGGTCCCAAAGAAAATCTTTTTTCTGTTTAAACTTTTTTTTTGCCCGCTTCGAAAATCAATTTTTAAAAATACTTATAAGTTTTCTTTTGTTATTATTATTACTGTTGAAAGCAGCTTTCACTTACTAAATTATTTCTTTTATGAATTAGTTTATTAGCTGTTTCTTCAAATTATAAATTAAATCTGTTCATTTTTTATTGTTATTATTTAAAGGTTTAATACCATTGCGTGCGGTTACTATACTGAACACGTAAAGAAAACATGACAATTAAAAAAAAAGTGTCAGGCAGGGCCGAACGGATTGTCTGTCACAATCACGATTCAGTGTACCTTATTCAAATTACCGGAGTAAGAAAGTAGAACTGTTACATCTTCTATTCCCACCAATTGTGCGGTAAAATACTAGATAAGTCAGTTTTCAAAAATGTCGAGAAGCAACTAAATTATTAATTTAATCGTGTGTGCCATAAGATTCTTATCTCCAGACCATTTTTGTACAGAACGACAATGCATTTGACAACTCAAGGACCGGAAGCGTTCATACGAGAAAAAATTTCAATAACTGTTGAAACGAAATACTGGTGTAAAAAATTATTATCTCTACACCTATGTTTAAGTTTTTACGGTTCTAAAAATAAAGTTATTTCAATAAATCTCTCACAAAAAATTCACGCAAAATGAAATCATTTTTTCCCTGTGGTTTCTATCTTGGCGAACGTTGCCAATGTATGCACTGAATTAAGTTTTATTACACTTTTTCGCAAAGAATTGTTTCCGTTTTCAATCACGATAAAACAAACAATAAATTGATGATTATACATCGTAATATCGTTGATAAAAGATTAAGAAACTTTCACAATTATTCAAGAATTTTCCAAAGTGAGCAGCATTCCTGCTCACTAACCACATCTTCTTCCGCCAAAAATGCTCGTGACGTGCTTAACAAAATGTTTAACCATAGAAACTGAAGATTTCCGCTACGCAACCCTGCAGGAAACGAAAGCACTTTCCGTGTAATATATATATATATAAGCAGTCGTTAATCCCATTTTAATAGAATTTATTTCAGAAGACGTTTATGCACAAAGTAAATATTTTAAAGGTGAGTCGAAATAACATTTAGTATGATTATCTTCACCAGTAAGTCAGTACTTTCTCATAACATTAGAAACTAGGCAATGTATATTTGGCGGACTGTTATCAACATTGTTAAGAAATACTTGAGTTTGTTTACAAAATCAGTTCATTTTAGTAAAAACGAATTGCTTTATTGTTTATGTAACGTCGAAATAGAAGAGTTGCTCGGCAAAATATTCTAATGAGTAATGTTTTTTTAAATTTCAAAAATGATTTTTTTTTTTTCGGCCTAAATGTCATTTTTTGGTACCTAGTATGTATTTGTGTTTTATTTTGTCTGAAAAACTACAATAACATTGCTTGTGTGTTGATGCTTTGAAAGACGATGATAACAGAACGAAAATAAATGTAGAACTGGTATTGCAGTAAGTCCTAAATCGCACAGAAATCACGCAATGCTTACATGTTTACATAACCATCAAAACAAACAATCGCTCAGGCAAAAAAATCAGGCAATCGCAAGTTTGAACTTCTTCCGAACGAAACAACGTGATCAATTAAAAAAAAAAAAAAGTAAAATAATTCTGAAGGTGCTCTTACTCCTTGGTGCACAGGAGTCAAACCTCTTGCCAATATATATATATATATTTTTAAGCGGGCTGGTATAAAAAAAAACGCTTTATCATTTTGTACAAACTATTATCACACAAAATTTTAATCATCGTTACCCCGCATCTGAAGAGGTTATCATATTTGTGTCTTATGTAATTCAAAGCTTTGGCTAATTTTTATATTCTAGAGATTATTAAACTCCGTATTTAATATATAGTGTTGATTTCTATCGGATTTGTTTTATTCTATCTTTAAATTTCGCACGTTAGGAGCTAGAACAAAAGTAAGTTACAACAGTAAATATATAAAAATATTATTATAAAAATATTATGTTTTTTTTAAATCACGCTTTGCCTCTTTACTATAAAGCACAGGGAATAATGCATAATATTTTTTTTGCGTGATCACCTTTTCTCGCATGCTCTTAAACTTTGGGTATTGCTCAGTGTTAAGTTCTTATATAAAAGGTTTTTATACAACAAAGAAGCTTCGCCCAATGGAGTTCCTTAAAATGTCCACAATATGTTAGGTTTTCTAATCTAGAGACGAGAGCACCAAGTCGAACAAATGATTCTAGAGGAAGTGATTTTTTTTAGAAGGTTAACATTGTCAAATGTAAAATTATTATTATTGAAAATATTTGTTCCTCGTCATTATTATATAGTTTTCTTGCGTTTTAATTGGTTTCGTTGCAGCCTAAAACCTAAACCAACAAATAAAGGATTAACAAAATTAAAGTTAAACCTAAGATCATTTATACTGTAAAGCGTGTTGTCCGGCTCCGGCTTGTTAACTGTGTAATGAGCTAGCGTAGGAAGCTTTAGGAATGTTTGAGGGTCTTGAAGAAATTTCATTCAAAGTTTATCGTTTCGTGATATTCGAAAGTCAACATTCGCGACGCTTAAAAGGAACTTGTATTCAGATGGTACACAATATTACGACAAACGTAACAATTATAGCAATTTTAGTATATGCGTTTATAGAAGAACCAATACGGGCCTGTAACTACCTTTCGTGGAAAGCTGCCTCTGCAGAGCTTGATTACTTCACTGTTTACAATTCTTTGCATTTCAATAAAATTGTTAGATAAGAGGCTAGTGGGAAAACACAACTTTGTGGTTTCCCGTTATAAGGGGTAGTCAGTGGCATGATGGACTTTTAACAACACGTAAGTAAACCGAAACTCATTTACTGATTTAGAGTCGACATGAAGGAACAAATGAAGTCCACAAGATCCGAAAAAAAAAAACGTCATAAAATAAAAAAAATAAAAAAAGAGTCCAACTCCAACGTCCCGTACTCTCGTACAACGTAAAGACTCGGTTCCTAATTTATTTTTAATGAAAGTAATGAAAGTTAAGTTTGGTTTTCTCGATTAAGAGGAAATTATTCTCCAATGAGGTCCTGCGGCCCATCAAGTTAACTCTTGTTCTTTCACTACTCTTTCTTTTTTTTTTTTGTTCACGCCATTTCCAGAAGGAATGTACATAATGGTAGTCAGTCTAGAAGTGTTTACGATCCAATGTTTCGAGGACGCAATTGCAAATGCGTCGCTTTTCAGCCAAAAATATCGTCCTCAAGAATATTGATTTCGTCTAAGATATTTTTTACTCAATCATGTGTCAATAATTGTTTATTCTAATCGAAATTATTTCCAAACTGTTACAAAACTTGTAAACTTCATGGATGCAGAAGTTTAAAAAATTTTCACTAGTTTCCTGCTATACCTTATATTGCTGGTTTTGGATAACATTTCCGACAGTTAACATCCACAAACATCAATTCAACGGAATAAGGTCATTTCAGGCGAATAAATTGACGATGCTTGGCTGTTCTGACTCTTATTGTATTGGTTTGGGAAGTCTGATCAAAACCCAACCACTTCACAGTAAGAGAGTAATATAATATGAAAGCGTTGCGTGTATCCGCCGTAAATGTTAATTTATACGGCCAGTGATTCACCTGACATAAAAACAAAAGTGAAAATTAAAAGTATCTTCCTTACCAATACCTAATAAGGTTAATTTGTCATTGAAAGTACTTCATAACCAGGAATATGTTATATATTGCCCAAGAACTGACTTTTTGGTAAAAAGAGACCTTTTTTTCCTTTTCTGTTGAATCAGCAGCTAGTCTAAGTAAATATAGAGTTCTGCGCAAGTCTTTTTGTAGCATGGCCCAGTGATCAGATACGACGACAAAAACGTAATTTAATGCCGTTGATGTTTATGGTTCAGTGCGTAATGATACTAGAAAAAGTAAAATGTTGTCAACGGAAATACTTTGCCGCATATATGGCAATGTACCAAGCTAATCTAGAAGTGTTTACGATTTGATATTTCGAGGTTGTAAATGAAATTAGGTTAGTTGACCAGTTTAAACACTGATCATCGTAACAAATATTAAGTGACAGTATTAGAACAAACTGCTGGTCCGGTAAATCATAGTGTAATGTTAACTTTTTATACCATAGGTGATCAAGAGAACATTCTTCGAAGTTTCAAATGATTTCAAACGTGCTGCAAACATTCGTTGCGCTGACCGTTTTCTCCATTTGTGATGGCGACAAGAGTAAGTAGCTAAAAGTAGTGGCAGTGCTAATGTCTTTAAATTCAATAACTTTATCAAAATAAGACTTATCTTTTTAACTGTTGGGACATTTTTACTGTAAATAGACGTTAAATTATCTGAAAAACGTGTTTGTAGTTCCAGCGTTACAGCAGTAAATTCACAAAAAATTATGTTCTTGTTTGCAATCACGCCAACCTTCACGTTTTCAAAATAATGCAATTAGTATATAAAATATATACATTTGCGTGATTGCAAATGTTGGTTTATCAGTTCAGTATTAAAATTTTAAAAGTATAAAAACAACGGTTTTATAATCTTAAGCTAATTTGTAGGCAAGTTTTGCTACCTTTAAAAGTTATTGTGTTCATCAGCAAAATCTATCATCTACACTGTTTTCATAGAAAGAACTAAAAAAAGGCCTTGTTTGAAAGAAAATTACTCTCATCTTTGGTTGAAAAACGGAATAGATATACGCCATCCATGCCCTTTGTGTTTAAATCTATCCGTTAATTCTACAGAAATTTTGATATCTGAACCCGGCACGGATGAACAATGGAGATGGGATTCTTCGCCCGGGGTTAGTATCCAAGAAACACACTATTTAAAACAGGGCTGAATCTGTGTACTCCAATTAAAGGGATGTATGCTGTTGACTAAAAACCTTTTGGTTACAAAAACATTGAGCACGAGTCATGGTAAACTCTTATTGTAAATATGATATGAGACCCAATTGTCTTTACACGCGAAAAAGATCTAAACTATCACTTTATATTAATAACATCTTGTTCATATTGCAAAACTTTGGTCAAGATTCTTAAAAAAAAGATTGTAGTGACAGACAAACCAATTTATTTATTTTAGAAATATTTTGAAAGCGTTTACTTGGTCTCGTATATCTATTGCAAGTATATATTAAAAGAAAATATGTAAATATAAAGCAGTATTTCTATTTTTCTATACGAGAGTTTATTTAAATATATGAAACAGGTTTCTATTGTTGTGAATTTCGACTTGAATTTTGAACTTTAAGTTTAACTACTGTTGTATTATGAATGGGGTTAACCAGTTCTCAGTATCAAATATTATTTATTTTTTTTTTGCCAGTACTCCTAGTCAGTTTATTAAATTTTTGGCCTTTTCTCAGTAATCAGTAGACTTTATTCACACGGCCTCTTTTATGCAGAAATATCTTATTTCGCTATGAACTTGTTTTATCATTTCAGTGGTATTTATCGTCTTGGCCAGAAGCCTACACCGCATGTGACATTGATACTTCAATTGTGGACACCATTAGATCTCCCTTTATAAAACTGTCCGATTCACCTGTCCAAGTTAAGGTGGTAAACGTAGAGATTGAATTTTCTCTGCGAAGTTGTTCTTCGTGGTCTTCCAAAATTCATCACTGCTCCGAAAATTTAGGTCTATACATGGTTGAACAAAATAAAGAACTACCCAAACCAAACTTTGAAAAATTTACAAAGCTGGTTGGAACTTTGAAGGCAACGCCAGAAGAAATGTCAAGAAATATACCCGTAGATGCCGTCAATACGAGTAAAGTCTTAATACCAGTGACTGTGACAAGAGGAGGACTTTACTTAGCTTTACGACAAGTAAACGCTTGTACAGCAATTTTCTCATTCAAAGTTTACTACAATTGGTGTCCAATGTACAAGGAAAAACTTGAAATATATCCCGGTGCAGGGTCTCCCGCTTTCGGATCAATAAACGTTCCTGGTTTGTGTCTGGATAACGCTGTTTCTAAAGCTGGTTTGAAAATTGTGAATGCGCTTTGTGACAACAAAGGGAAATGGAACTTTAGTGCCAGATCATTCTGCGCTTGTCAGGCCGGATATCAGCTTAGAGCGGGTGGGAAAAAATGCGAAGGTTAGTTTCGTATTATTGTGTTTGAGTTTAAACCGTGTATCGTTTCATTATGCAGCCATCAATGTTATGCCCGTGGTGGGGATTTGACAAGATTGCCTTGCCCTGGGGAGAGGATTTAGACGTTTGAAACCCTTTTGAGTTTTAGAACTTTGACTTTGACAACAAATTATGGACCAAGGAAAGGGATTTTGATATAAATTGATTATCTCTGCATGCCTCTGGGAGTGGACATCATTAGGTGTAGGCCATCATTGCATGTCCCCCTTCCCCACGGGCATAACATTGATAGATGCACGAGGTCTGATAGTTTCGTAAGTAGTTATCAACTGAGATAAAAACAATTGTAAATGGATTTTCAGCGCGTTTGTTAGTGATGGCATTGTGAGCGGTTTTCAAGATTATTACGCAGTTTATGAAGTTATCTTCTCAAACTCATTAATAATTCATCAAGTTAAAACAAAAGAAAATTATAACCGTGACCAAGGTTTGGAAATGTGATCTTAATTTGCATATATTTTTACGATTTTATTCCTTCGTTTAATCCTCAGTTTTAGTTTCGATTGAGAAGATAAATCAAATACTCAAGACAGTGTTTCATCACATTTCCAAAATACCTCGAATTTTGTCAAAAATACTCCGCTGCGCGTCGTATTTTCAACTCTCTTCTCAGTGTTTGGAGATGTGATGAAACCCTGTCTCTTGTGTTTGATATATTACAAAAAAGAGCTTGAAAAATATTAAGTGTAAACGGGTGTAATGCCCACGACCTACGTGATACCGGTACTGCCTCTAATATAAAAGACCGCAGATGTAGGGAGTAGGTTCCGATTGAGTTAAAACCGCGGTCATTAGCATTAACTTTGTTGCGAAAGAATAATAGTGGTTATAGCCTAATTTGGTACTTCTATACAGTGCCGCTTGATTTATTTCAGTGTTGACTTTCGTAATAATATTTCAACTCTAAATGCCCATCATGTTCATTTTTAGAATGATATCTCGTGATTTAATCAATCTAGTTAGAAATTATTTGATCATCGCAATAAGTATTGTAAGAAGCTAACGTTTCGAGCATTTTACCTTCGTAACAGCTAACGCCCAAAATGTCCGATTTCTAAACTATTTAGGACCGCGAGGGTTAAACATATCCGACTTTGTTTAGATTAAGCTTCTGAACTAATTGCCGATGTACTTCAAGCTTTTTAACGAGTAGAATTTGTTTTTTGTCTTTTATATTCGTAGTAAGCAAGTGAAGAAACAACTTTAACTATTTACTGTAGTATTCTGAAAGAATCTTTAACGCTTTAAAATAACTTAAAAATGAAACGAAATAATAAACAAATAGTTGCTAAATAGCAGCTAGAAGAATAATATTAATTTTAATACAACTGCGTCTACTAATAAAAACAACAATTATGATACTAATGATCTTAGTATAATGATAATGATATTGATATTACAATACCGATGAGGTTAAGATAAGGGTTCGGCACCAGTGTAAAACAAAAAACAAACAAAAAAAAAAAAAAAAAAAAAATTATTGGTACCAAGAAGTTGGATAAGTAAATAGAGATACACAAGGTTAGCGAAGCCTTGGTGCAGGGGACCATTAATTTTGTTGGAAACGGCAAAAGTTTCGAGGAACGCGATTACAAATTTAATCAACTTTAGATTGAAATATTTATTCTTTCACAGACATTAACAATTAAAAAAAACACACACACACAGGTTAGACTGATATTTTAGTTTTGCTTTAAAAGACACTAATAAAGCAAAAAATAACATTCATGTGTTTTATAATCAGGCTGTCCAAGAGGAACATACAAATCTCAACCTGGAAACCATAAATGTACCAGTTGTCCTGCATATAGTTCATCTGAGCCAGTGAGAACAACTTGTAATTGTACCGCCGGATATTACAGAGCGGCATCTGAGTCGGATTCATTTAGTTGTACAAGTACGTAGCAGTTAAACTTTGTTTTGAATCCATTGTATTTCTGATGGCTTTCGCCTCTTATGTTTGAACATACAGTGCAATATTTTATGTTATATTACTACTACTATTGCTACTACTACGGTGAGGCCTCAACTGAGCTAATATAGTACGTTATATGTATTCTTAAGAACTTTACTATGCAAAAGTGAGCCTAAAAACAGAAAAAAAAATAAAGAGACATACTAGAAACCTACCGAGATTGAGATTGGATGAGCAAAGAACTTTTATTTCGTAAACTCCCAAAAACTATATGAAAATAATGTTTTTTGTTTAACGTTTTTCAGTGTACTCGACCTTATGTATTTTGGCAGAGTTTGACAGTTTTAGGTTTGTCTTTTTTAGAATTTTTTAACTGATTTAGCCTTTAATATTTGTGCCAAGTTTTAAAGAAATTTTACTGTTCTTTATATTGTTTACCCACTTACCAAAATTTTTTCTTAATATACAAAAATGCATGCTTTTTTATGAACATCTAAAATATATATAAAAGAGGTTCGAGATTTCAAATGATGCCAATAATTTTTAAAAAGTTAGTAAAGAAAAAACAACAACAACTTCTAAAAATATGTCTTTTGAGTAAGTCATAGTTTAAAAGCTAGTTAACGTTAACCATATGTTAACCCAGAGGCAACTTCTTTACCAAGATTTGTACGTTTTATAGTATGTCTATCAAAAAACTAAGAAAAAAAAACTAAAAAAAGGGTCAAGCAAACCCTTGAGTTGGAGCCCAAATCATTTTATTTCAGCTAGGAAACAGGAACATATACTTTAAACAATTAACTCTGGATATGTAGGACTGAGTCATATATTAACTGTGTTTGCTAATTTTTATTTATTCATTTATTTGTTTATTTATTCATTCATTTGTTTATTTATTCATTTATCTGTTAATCTGTTTATTTGTATATTTATTTATATAACCAGGGCCTAACTGCTAATATAAAAACAGTTTAAACCAATTATTTTCACTATAATTAGAGTATTTTAAAACAGTTTTATAGCTTCATTGGTATCTTGTATAAACAAACCAAAAAAAACTATTGTACTTTTATTATATTTCCAGCAATACCGTCAGCGCCAAGAAACTTAAGTATTTCTTTTACAAATGAAATGAACCTCCAAATAACCTGGAAAGCGCCCATTCGTTCGGGAGGCCGAGACGATGTGTTTTACGATGTACACTGTCTTAGACTACACAAGAACTCTCACAGATGGGGTCACTGCGATAAAATTCAGTATCACCCAAAGTCTACAGGATTAAGGAATA
Source organism: Isaurus tuberculatus (assembly GCA_025447995.2). NCBI lineage: Eukaryota > Metazoa > Cnidaria > Anthozoa > Zoantharia > Zoanthidae > Isaurus > Isaurus tuberculatus. Next base: position 15,578 of record JAOEHV020528659.1, read on the forward strand.
CAACAGTCTATATAACCGATTTGAAAGCAGATTCACTTTATCAGTTCCGAGTCGAAGCTAGAAATGGTGTTAGTGATGTTGCAAATGAAACAGTGAAATTTGCAGAAGTCAATGTGACTACCACAAACAAAACTAGTAAGTGAAAGTTTTATCTCTTTATTATTTTTGTCGGTGTTAGTACCACCTAAAAAAGTAATGATGTTCTACTTTATTGCTTTGCTGATTATCGATTTATTGTTCGTTTTCATTGTATGGCAAATCTTTTAAGATTCATTTTCAGCTGAAATTGATTTTACTAATTTATCCTATTGCACACAATGTCAACTGATTTTTGGCCCGAATTTTAGGTTTCAATGGAATACTTTTTTCCCACCTTTTCTTTAATTTTCGTTTAAAACAATAGGTTATACCACTTTTTTGGTTTTAAAACAGTAAAAAGCAAAAACTACCCGAACTCAACTCCGCGGTTTGGCCAGAACCAGCACGCATGCGCACAACCAGCTTCACCCGAGTAACTACAATGCAAGTAACTGGAGCAACAGTAGACAGCTGTATCGCCCTTGTTAGGACTCATCAGCACGGTATAGCTTTTCAGTCACGAGCAAAGAGCTACAAGGGCGAGTTACTTGTACTGTAGTTACTCGGGTGAAGCTGGATGTGCGCATGCGTGCAGGTTCTGGCCAAACCGTGGAGTTTAGTTCGGGTGGTTTTTGTTTTTTGTTTTACTTTTTTGGTTTTAACACTGAACAAATTTTAATATTTTGTTTGAGCTAAACCGAAATTATAAATAGATGAGTATCCTATTACACAAAATTCCTAACGAACGACTTAAGAGAAAAAAACTATTATTGTTTTTTTTTCTATTTTTGTTTTTTACATTATTCTGGACATAGATCACATTGCTTCGTTTTTTCAACCTTAAAACGCCCCTATTTGCCTTCCTTTTTTAATTTTTTATATTAACAATTATCTTGATTTATATCTAATTTGTTTGTCGTTTTACAAGTTTTTACACATTTTAATACGATGTTCTCAATATTTGAAGGAAATGAAAGTCTTTCTTGTCAAGTTTGTAATCGTTTATCTGGCCGTTGCACAAGACCAATGAAAATGGTTTGCCCCAAAGAAGACACTGCTGGCTGTTACTATGGCTACGTAACTTCAATTGATTCAAACGGAATAACTACCACTCACAAAGTTATGGGATGCACCAGATACACTGAAACGAACTGCAGTCAGCAATGTGTGTCACTAAAGCACTCAGCACAGGCAAACTTTACTAAATGCCAGGTATATAATTTTTGTTCTTTAAGGACTTTGCCGATACGATTTCTTTCTTTTCTTGTAAGTAATGTCGATCCACACAAACTAAAAATTACTTGTTTTAAAATTATTTGTTCAGTACTTGTGCAGCTAGCTATAAGCTGCGTGATTGGTGCAGTTGTTAAGAAAACTGTCTTTCAACCACAAGGTCCCAGGTTTAGTTGACCGCCGGCTCTGCCGAGATTCGAATATTTGTTTGACCTGATTTTCCGTCAAAGCTTACTCAGCTTTCCACGAGGTCAGTAAATGAGTACCAACATCGGCTCGGGCTAACATGCTATGGATTAGTGTCACTTCCAGGGTAATCAAAGACTCCCATCCGTTGAGCCGGCTTTCATTGGCGACAAGGCTCGTAAAAATATATTTTAGCCATCCACTCAGCTCTTTCATTCAGCTACTAACTCATGCACCTACCTACCCTTCTATAGTCACTCATCGATCTATAACTCAGTCACTCACCCACTCGCCCACCCACTTACTCACTCACACATTTATTCACTCACTCACTTATTCACTCACTCACTCACTCACTCACTCATTCACTCGCTCGCTCGTTCAGTCTTCCATCTCCTCATCGCGTTCTTGCAAAGAACTCAGTTTTGCCCTTCAGAAGTTATCATCATGTTTTCACTTTTGGGTTTGTCTATCTATGATTCGAATTGACTAGCTGGTTTTAAATCGGCCATAATTACGCAAATAAGAGCTTAAGTTTTTGTGAAGCAAACTTTGCATAACTATTTGTTAAGCAAATTTAAAACTTTAAAACTAATTGAAACGAGTTTTTCTTAAGAGTTTTAAAACACTATTGTGTCAAATTTTCAACTAAAAGTGACCCTTTTCAATTTGATTGTTGTCAAATACGTCGAAAAACCACAGTTTTAATTCCTTTACTTTAAAGTTCATTAGCAATTCAAATTAACAATGGCGGCGAAAATTCTAGAATAAACACTTGTAACGGTCACTTCCAACTGAAGATATTAATCAAAATAAGTATTTTTTTCACACGATTGTTTGTTTTTCTTTGTAGATAACTTGCTGTACTGAAGACATGTGTAACTATAGGACAGTACCAGTTTCAACAACATCTCCTACGGTTTCTTCCAAAACAAACGAAACACCCACGACCAAAGAGGAGACAAACAATACTTCCGCGGCTTCAGTTGTATCGGCAGAAATTACTAACAATCTTAGTATACTGATACTTTTAGTAGTTTCAATAATGATGACGCGTTGATCTTGAAAAAGGCGCCGGTGTCGCTAGAAAAGGTTTTTAAAAAAAGAAATAAGGTGGTGCGACTTTTGGAACTCGCGAGATGTTTTTCTACTCAAATTACAGCGAGCAAGGCATTAGTGGTCGAATATAATAAAAACAGAAATATATATATGCGAACAAACCCCGTAAAAAAACTAAAGCGAGTTTTAGCAAAGAATTTTTGAATTTTCGGGGAGAATGTGCCGTTTACTGATGCGCTTGATACAGATTACATACAAAGCAGAAATCCAGAATACCCCAAACTGTGACTGCCATTTCTAAGTTGCTGCTGATTGACTGTACTTTCAATCCAGTAAAATTCTAATGATATTTAGAATAAAAGGTCGTAGAATATCTGCCACCAGGTGATTTCATGTTCTATAACAAATCGAAACTAATTCAAAATCTAAAGAGTCAAGAAGTCAAGAGTCTACTGACGAAGTAGTTAGAGCCTTGGAAACTACTACGTATACTGCACATTTAGTAATATTAAGATTAGAAAAAAAATCATTTCGAAACATAATAGTTATTACATATTATGTCGGCTCAATTAGATAAAGTGTTTTCTGAGAAAAAAAATGTATAAGAGAGTATTTTTTTAAAATATAGTTATAATTATTGTATAAATACCGTAATTATCGGAAACAAAGCTGAATAAAACCTCAACGTTAAAAAGTTAGAACAATTTTATTCTTGCGATCGCGAGTAAAGAAAAAAAATTGTAAAGCATACATACTGTTTAACTTTCTCCCAATTTTAACTCTGACTTTTTAACATTTTAATATCAATTTCAAAACCATATTTAGATACTATAGTTAATATTGATTGCCATTATGGAATAAATTCTGCCAGTGTTTATCTTTTTTTAGTTCTAGAAACCTTACATTTAACCTTCTAATCCTTATGATTTGTTCTTTTTTTTCTCAAAGTCAAACTCAAAGATTCTTGCCCTCTTCCTCTTGTCTTTGTTTTTCCATCCCACTGGTCTCTTAATTGCGTAAACTGTCACCTCCCTTTTTAAGATGTTTCATCCGCTTATAATCCTCTTTTTCCTTATGACCACTGAGAGTAATTCCGCACATGATCGTTCCCTCATCTACAAACCAGAGGTATTCGTCCCCATTTATTTAACAATCCGCCCTTATCAAATTTCAGGTGTAGCGAACCGTATATGTTTTTAAAAGCCATAATTGCTTCACCTTTCAAGGGAGGACATGACATTAGTAGTAGTGAGTAATAGTAGAGGGTCTGAATGTGGGGGTCCAAATGTCGGTTGTCGGTTAAAATTTCATTACTTTGTCGGCTGTCGGTTAAAATTTTTGACCTTTGTCGG
>JAOEHV020528753.1:0-19481 GCA_025447995.2 Isaurus tuberculatus
AAATATTGCAAAATTTTAACCCTGTTCTAAACAAAATTTTCCTTGATTTATACACCCTGTTCTAAACTGGATGGTCTTAAAACCATACCCTGAACAGCGGCACATACCCTTATAGTCAACATATGGGAGTACCCCCCCCCCCGGGGGGATACCATCAGTGAGAGACAACTTCAATTCTTGGGTCACGTTATGAGGATAGAAGAATTGGAAAACCTCTGTCCAATAGGAAGAACAGAAGGAACACACAGTAGAGGAAGAAAGAGACTAACGTACTTGAAAAGTTTGAGCAAGTGGATGGCAGAAGGGAATATCAGCGAGGGCGAATGAAATGAGAGAGCAGGACCTACTAGAGGCAACAAGGAACAAAGAGTTGTGGATAACCATGATCGCCGACGTCCTTAATGGATATGGTACTTAGAGAGAGAGAGAGTCAAAATACAATCTCAGCATGATGACGATCTTAGACCGTCTCAACGACCTCTTTTGCTCTCGATTTGTCGGCAATTGGTTCTCGATCTCTAATTGTTGCGTAATTTCATTTAATTTAAATGTTAAAACTCAAAATTTTGTTTAAATGTTAAGCATTATCTCTTTAGAATTCTATCAATAAACTAAACTTGTTTGTGTTACATTACGATTGATTCTTGAGTGGCCAGCACTGGTCGTGTCTAAGTTAGGGAAAAACCAGATTTTAAAAGGTCTCGGACAACATTACACATATCTTCCGTACAACAGTTTTTTAAAAGGAAATTTAAGATCGAATTAGAGCAAAATTTGATTTTTATAAAGAAAAGAATTGATGGTCGTTTGTTCTAACGTGTGATATACACAAGTTTTAAAACTCCTTTGTTTTATAATTCTCAACCAATAGAACTCCCTGAGGACCGTTTACAGCGTGCTTGTCGTTCAGGTGAGGAAAAGAACAGTTATACTTTCATTTTAAGACATTCTTGTTTTTTCACCACTTCATTACTTCATCCCTCCATCCTCTATTTAACTTTGTAATGATTCGATTCTATGGAAACAGATTAAAGTTCTTGAAAATACAACTCCTAGAAAATCACATATTGAGCGTGGTTCAGTCTCGTGAGGACCGGAGTTGATTAATGCGAGAAGAGTCTGGACCCTACTTAACATATTACTAAAATATTACATCTCCCTTTTTTTAGCACTAAATAATAAAAATAAAGTTAAATACATCATCAAAGTTCAAATACTTAAATACTGATACAGCTTTATTATTCAAAGTTCAGCGTTTTGCATAATAACAAGTTCAGCTTATTAGGTGGTTGACTACTCGACCAGATTGGCATATATATGTCCCAGGCGGATGGCTGTTTTTATAAACTCTGGTCTTACTGGCGATTTCAAATGTTGGTTCTGTAACTGCAGGCTCTTCTGGTTTCACTGGGTCTGTTGTAGTCTCACTGAATGGCTCAGGATCGAGATCTGGTTTTAGGTGCCTGGTGGCGATCTTTGCGGTTTCGCCTGTAATCACCATTCTCTGTCTGCACTATATATGACCTGGGCGTACTCAACATGTCTGTGATGACAGCTGGTTCCCATGCTCCACTGAGCTTGCAAAAATTTACTGAGTTACCAACCTGGAGAGATTTGGAGTGCTTGTCGAAAGCAACCTTTTGGAGCGCATCTCTGATCTCTGTTTGGTTTTGTAGTTTCAGCTCCAACTGCTTAGTTGAAGAGGGAAGGATTGATCGGAGACGCCTGTTCATGAGGAGTTTTGCACTGTTTTCTCAGCTAACCCATTTGCCTGGGGATGGTACAGACGGATGTACAACGGGCAGAATGCTCTCGTTAAGTGAAATCTTGCAATTTCCAGGGAATAAACCAATTCCTTTGAAAACATTACTAAACTCTTATTCTGGCTGGGGGATAGGTTTACAGCTAGCACCAGTTTGATCAAGTTCAGACTTCATACAATTCATAATTGCAAACCAACACCTAGGGCAGCATCAGTGTCTGTTATGTAAAATTTGAGGTACTCTGACATACTTTCTGCCTGCACTTGATGCTTAGTTTCCCTGGACTTTCAACTCTTCTCCTCCATAGCCATAGAACTTTTGTTTCGTTGGTAGCAATGGACATATGCCTTTCATTTGACACAAGTACCTCACGGATAAACATTTACTTGAGCACCCCTATCAATTTTTAACTGTATTTCTTTCATTCGAGGGTCCCACTTCCATAGTCACAAACACTTGTCTAGGGTTTTCTTTGTTGATAAGGTAACCGCATCCATCAATAAATCATAATCACTGTCATTCTTTTGCTCAACGGTGTTAACTCTCTTTAATCTACAAACGTTTGAAAAATTATTCAATTTCTGACAATTGTAGCATTTCTGGCCATTAACTGGACAATTTTCAACTGAATCGTACCACTTAACGCCACATTTGTTGTGGTTTCGGCTGAGATTTTTGTTGTTTGGATTTCTTTCTTTGTGAAGTTGTTGTAGAACTTTGTTCTATTCCGTGAATGCTTTCTTCTTTCTTCCCCATCGACTGCAACTGTTGTTTTGCCGTATCGTAGCTTCGGGCGGCGGATTTCAATAGCTTAAGCGAGGGTGTGCTTTTCTCCTTTGTTGATCAATTTTTCGCGAACTTTTTGCGAGTTCGTTCCGAAAACAATTCTATTTCTAATCATTTTGTCTTGATCCTTGAAAGAGCAATCCTTAGCAAGAAGTTGTAACTTTGTGACGAACAGCTACACGTGTTCTCCCGGTTCTTGAATATTATTGTGAAATAGGAATCTCGCAAACACGGGTTTCGATTTCGATATTCTTCGAATTTGTTGTACAATATTTCTAAGCTTGTACTGTCTTCCTCCGAAATATCCCACGTGCTAAACACATCTATTCCTTTTTCTCCTACCCATATTAACAAATAGGAACACAATTCTGCCTCTGGTTTTCCTTTGAGGGGTCCGCTAAACATGAGTTGAATATGCTGCTTAAACAGTTTCCATGTTTTCGGTAAATTTACACTTTTCCAATCTACTCCTGACACAATGTAATGATTCTATTCTACGTGATTGAAACAGATTACAATTCTTGAAAGTACAGCCTCTAGAAAATCACAATCGAGCGTGGTTTAGTCTCTATATTTATTTCAAGCACTGTCCGTGAGGGCCGGGTAGATTAATGCGAGAAGAGTCTGACCCTGCTTAACATATTACAACAGATTGTCTGTGCAACTAATACCCTATTTTAAAATGTTCCATATTTCGCTGAAGGGATAGTTTTCGTTATGAAAGCGGATTAATCAGCTACGTTAAACACTTTATACCCTGACAATTCGTAAAAGCACGAAACATCAAATTATTATTCTTTTTAGGTCACATTGAAGATGCCCCCCTCCATCCCCCCCCCCTCCCAGTTTCCCCCAAATAAAAAATAACTAGTCAGTTTTTACCCTATATTTATAAGTATTAGTTTCTGAGGAAAAATACATTGGCTAAGATCCAAGTTAAGTGAGCCAAAAGGCTCCAAAATTATATGTATCCAGGGATTCTAAAATGATTGTGCGAAGAGGTTCCAAAATAAATGTTTCAAAGACTCTCATGTGCCATGAGGTTTTAACTAAATTGTGTCTAATAGTTCCAAATTCAGATTGTCAAAGGCTCCAAATTAAGTGTGCCGTAAGATCCCAAGTTAAGTATACCTGTTATGTCTATACCTGTTTTTGCACTATTTAATCATTTGCATCGTAAATTTCTAACTTCAACCTTGCTAAATTTAAACATGCCGTCAAAAATATTTACAACGGAATTCTTTACAATTGCTATGAAATATTCTTCAATAATTTTAATGAACAATAAATATTATCCAAAGTTTTCATCCCATACTAGCTTATATATGATAGACAACTAGGACACGGTTTAAACGTTAATTTATAATTTGGTTAATTTATAACTTTGGTTGGTAAAACACGTGATGAATCAACTCTTAGCTGAATGCTTAATCATTGCTATAAGTGAACAAGAAGCTAACGTTTTGAGCTTTAGTTCTTCGTCAAAATAACATGGACAAGCGTTCTAATCGTTAGCTTAAATTCTTACTTACTATACTTACGGAGATGATTAAATATTTCAATTCTAGAGTTGAATAAACAACGTGTTTTACCATCTCGCCGACGCACCTAAAACAAATATTTATTTGGCTAGCTTTTTGTTTTTTGTAGGATGTCCAAACTGCTGTAGATGTACTTATATTAACACAAATGGAACAGACAAGGACACCAACCTGTTAGTGACAGCCAAATACCTTCTTACAGCTATGCCAAGCAACGTCCCTGAAAACACAACAGCAATGTAATTATTGTAGATAACTACTAATTTTAATCCATTCCCTACTAGCTAATTTGAGACGGCACTTATTTCTGGTTTCTTTACTGTCAAGAGGATTAGATTTTTTGACTCCCCCTAGAGCGGGATACTAACCCATCGTAAGTTAACTCCCAGTGAAAGCTGATACCTTGTAAGGATGCAAGACTGGGTCACCTTTGGCGGGCTCTGAGCACGTAATTGAACCTTGCCGCCGCGAACCATTTTAGATTTTTAGATTGAGTTTTTTTCCCTGTATCTGCTGACTAAAACCAACGAAGTTTGATGGTGAATTTCAGGGTTATTTTAGATTCGTCTTTACACTTTCTCCTGTCGAAAGCCGCCAAGTTTCAACCTCGTACCCCGGGTTCTTTCTTAAGGCGAAAGAAAGTACCCTGGTTGCAGCTGGTCACGTGTCACTAGTTGTCGCGAAAGGAAATCTTTTTTGAGGGAAGGTGAAGTAAGAAACGATTAATGCAAGCACGCAAAAATTCAACATTAATTTTGCCATTTTTTTGGAAAACTATATAAAAGATGATTCTAATTCTTAACTCAACTTTGCATTTTTAGAAGAAAAAAACATGGGATTCGTAAACCGCCACAAATGTCCGATGTTATTCCACCCGTCTTTTTGTGTCAAAAATATCGGCCGGCGTTGGCAGTCGGCTCATGTCTTAGTTTCTATGAATTAATTTAAATCTCATTAAACCTTGAAAAGAAAGCTTAAGAGATGAGAAAAAAGCTTAACTGAAGCACCAGAAAGTTATTCCATTGATCTAGTTTTTTTGAAATTACATATCTTGTCGGCGAGTTTGATACCATGTTTATTTTGTTTGCACATTTATGAAACGCACTAGTGGTATTTGAAAATCGTTTTCTAAAACTAAATTTACTTGTATAATACCTAAAGGCAAATCAAATCCCTAAAATTTTCCTTTGAAGATACAACATATATATGAAATCGTAGAAAGATTCGTTCGTATTTCTTTTTAAAATTATAGTCTTGATTTGTTCATCGCTCTAGTTTTCTTTACTTAGTGCAGAGTTCATTCTCTTTGCACCATTGTCTTCATAATTCATTTCAATATAAAAACTTCAATTGTTTTGAACCGCATTGATGATGCAAAGTTAATCTGAGTTCGATGGAGAGTCCGAAACTTCGTAATATTTTACAGTAAAGACGCAATATCTTGGATGACTGGCAACCATTGAGTAGATTTTTTTGTTGTTGCATCATTAGACATTTTTTCAGTGAACACGAAATGTGTGAGGTACAAAAACTTCTCCTACTCCTGGACATATGATAATTGTCACAGTAACATTTTGTGCTTAGCTAACTCATCCTACAATGTGCAATTTTTTACCTCTCAGATTCTGGGAAACACGTGACCAGCTGTAACCAGGGTACTTTTTCCCGCCTGAGGAAAAAACCCTTGGTATGAGGTTGGCTAAGTTTGTCTTCCGTTTGACGTCATTTCTTCACTTACAATGACGATAATTTATCATTACTTCGTTATTGAATCTGAAAATATTGTTATTCGATAGAAGACAAACATTTTTATTCGAAGCCTTAAACGTGGCTTTTTACAAATGTTATATTCCGTATTTCAATTCAATTAAAAGTAGTTGCTCTTCAGATAAAACGTGAACCGCAAACGTCTAGACTTCGTCGGGACTTGGTCCATACAATACTTTGTGGTTTGCAGGTTACCTAAACCTCACTATTAAGTTTATGCCACTAAAACTGTGACACCTGAAAACTGTTAGCGAGTCACTGTTGCGTCGCTGAATTTTTTTTCAAAAAGCTAGTGACGGCATTAAAAACAAAGTTTGGCCGTGACTGTAAATCTGACACTGGGACCTAACGTCTGCATTCGCAGGCTACTGTTGTATAGATCAATATTTTTGTTTAGAGAGCGAATTCTAGCTTGCGATTATAATTAAAACTATTTTATTCACTTTAGTATATGCATTTAGCTTATAGTTTAGACTTTAACACCTTAGTTTTAAACCTTTATCTTTATCTATCTAATAACCAATTTCAACCGTGAGTACATTCACATAACACTTAGTTCTTTTACACATACACTATCAAAAAATGCTTTAATCGATTAATCCTAATTATAAGTGTTCTATTGTTATCATTTATCTTTCTGTTTTTCGTTCTAGAATGTTTGCTAGAAATCGCATAAAGGAAATACCATCGGGTGCATTTGTGAATCTTTATGAGCTTCAACACATGTGAGTTCATTTTTGATTACCATTAAAATAACTTTTCTAGTGTCGGTTAATTGTTAGAGCAGGAGAGTTCAGAATAAGAAGGATACTCTGACAAAATGCTAACACCCGAAACTTCAACCTCCTACTCTACTAATGATGATAACTTAACACTTCAACCTAATTTTGACTAAAATGTTGTCATTTGCCAAAAAGTTTGAATTTAGCTCCTTAATTTTGTTCTTTTCCTCCAACCTGTTTTTTTCTTAAATGCAAATTAAAGTGAAGGTGCGGTCTTTTTATCCAATCTGGAATGGGATTTCCCTTTCGAATAGTAATCGCATTTTTCAATTTTTAAACAAACAAGAAGTATCCAAAGTTTTCTGAACTCTTTTGAAATTGAGTCTTCCCTGATTAGTGCGCTGATGTCATAAATGCGGATAATTAACAAATATTCGTAGAAGTTGAGGTGAATAGTAGCAGAATATTCTAAAAAGCCACTTTTCACCGAGACTTCTTTCTTTCAGCACAAAATTTATATTATTCTAAAAGTAAAATGATTGAGGATGGTTACAAAAGTTACTAAATTTTTTTGACTTTGTTTCTTTTAGTGACCTCAGCAGTAACATTATCTATCATTTAGAGGACAACAGTTTTGACAAAATGCCAAAACTTTTAACGTTGTAAGTAATAATACAAATATGATAAAAGCGTAGCGATAGATCTTTAGGATGTTGACGGTAAATAATCAAAAGAACAATTAGCAGGTGCGTCCTTGTACCAAACACTACAAGTCACTAAAAATAATTACAAAGGGCTTCCATAATAATTTGTAATCAAAGAAACCTAGAAACCATTTAAGATTATGGCAAAAGTCTGATGAAAACAAATTGTATTTAGCATTCTTTTATGTCCCCTTTCAAGTCGCACAAGTTATATTTTCAAAAAAAGTTTTTAGATCCACAGATGGAGCAAAGGGGTCGAGATGAGGGGGGAGGGGGGGGGGCGACCTGGACTGTCTTTTGTGACCGATGAAGATTAAAAAATGTTTTTGTTTTCTTTTAAACAACCATCTTCGCATTAAACGTTATTCAATGAAAACTTCCGTTCCCGTTTATTGTTTAGCAATGCAACATACTCTTCGGAATCACATAAAAGATTGGAACTAGCGACAAACTTTTACCTTTAAGCATATCATTTATTTGCGACACCAAGATAATATCAAAAACAAAGGAGTCATTTGTTATCGATAAAAGAAGTATTTCCCAATTGTAATGCAGTCATCAATAGCTAATGAATGTCAATGACATTGGATGACACACACGCAGTCCTACACAAGTTTCCTCTCCCTTACAATGACGACAACCGTTGTTTTCTCTGTGTGTTGAATAGTTGTATCGAGCATTAACCGTTGCTAACATTTTTTTGTTATTGACAACCAGCTGCAGTAAACTAATTCCTTTAAAGCCATGGGGCCGATGTTTACCTCCGGTCTCTTTAGTGTTACGCAGATCAGAGTCCTCTGACTTCCCCTTGACGGAACACTAATCCATTGCTTGTTTAGAAGAGGCTTGTATTCTATTTAATTAATATATCAATCTCATAAGGATAGGAAGCTGAGTCAGCTTTGGCGGAAAAGGAGGTCATACAAATGTTCAAACCCCGGCCGTTTTCACCTAGTTCAGACCCTGGAACCTTAAGCTGAAAGAGAAAAGACCTTACCAACTGCATGAATCACGCAGCCTTATCAATAATTAAATGTGATCTATATCTGAATCCTTCGTCTGTGGAAATCTTAACTGGTTAGCTTTGTTGGTAGTGCATAGTTCGTACACTACCTGGAAAACCTGGGCTCCGTTGTTTAAAGGTAGATTGGGACTAACCCGGGGAAAGTTTTTAATCTATGCTCTTGTTTTTCAACTTCGGCAAGCTGATTTGGCACAGAAATTTGCGGTTTATAAATTTGTATTGTTGAAAAACCTGAACAGTGTTTGTGAGAAACATGAACTATTCCTTGTGAACAAATTAGCCCCGAAACTCCTTGAATTTCAGGATTTTCTGTTCAAGACGAAGGATTCCTTTGAAAATGAGTTTTTGTAAGGGACGTGGAAAAATCTTTAAGTTATGAGTTTTCAGCTCAATAAACATTATTATTTTTGAAGTGGTTAAGTTTTTTTTGTTAGAATTGCTAGTTTTTAACATTTAATTAAAATTGCCTATAATGATATATTTGAAAATGTAGTATATTTCATAGTTTTAACACAATAGTTTGTCAAATGAAACAACTTTTGAAATTTTATGCAGGTGCTGTCATACACCAATGTAAACCGTGTGTCAAAAGCTCCACAAACTCAAAAACTATCTGAAAAGATTCTGAAATTCTATCTTAACTAAACGGGAAGGACCTTATAGTTGATTTACCATAAGTCTACTATAAGCAGTAATAAGCCAATTTTTCAGAGCTTATTTAGTCCTTTGACATGGCATAGTTTCCAAAAAGGCCCGAGCTTCCACTTAACTGTCTTCCATTACACATTTACTAAGTTTGTAAATAATTTCTCAATTGACTTCATTTTAGAAAAATATATATGTAAAAACCTAATGCAGAGGACCTCCATTAAGTGGCTAACCTCCTATTCCTTTATAAAATTCCAAATTTTTGTTTTTGCCCTTTTATGTAAATCATTTACATTTTTTTTTTCAGACGAATGAATTCAAACTTTATCGAAAATCTCCGCCCAAATGGATTCGTGGGTCTTGTTAACTTGATGACCTTGTAAGTAAAACTTTTTCGACTACTTCATTTAATAAAAATCACAGAAACCCTTAAATTGGATACATTATTCTCAGACATTGAAGTGTTCGTAGAGCACAGCCAACAGCTTGCTTTTACTTGGTTAACACGTTTGACAGTTAATGAAATAGTCCTAAACTTAAATACGCTGATAAATTTCAGAGAAAGTTTTCATAAGCTTTCAAACTCTGCTGCATCCTTGGTCACATGACTGGTCGTGACGTCAACTCCGGGAGTCTGGGGCGGGAAATTCGAACTTCGACGAGGGCCCCCTTCCCTCTGCTCATGAGGAGGTTGGTCCAGATTGGAGATAGGTTGTGGCGGCCTCCATCCTTGTTGAGCGAAGGGTTCAATATTCTGATATGGATAGCCTTCTTCACTCCCCTCTCATACCACCTAGGTTCGACCTCCAAAATCTCTGTGGCCATGATGTTTATTGAGTGCCTCGGTTCCGTTACGTAGATGTGTCTTGAAGCTTCCGACGAAGACAAGCAGGGTCGCCTGTGCTCCATGAAGCGGGCCTTGAATGAACGTTCAGTCTCCCCTACATAGGATGCCGAACAGTCCTCACATGGGATGTGGTAAACTGGACCCATAACTTGGAATTTCTCCAGTTTGTCCTTGGGCCTGAGCTAAAGTTGACGCAGCGTATTGGTGGGTTTGAAATAGGCCTGAATGTTGTATCCTTTTAGGATTCTTCTAAGCTCTTCAGAGAGTCCACGGATATACGGCATGACTACCGGGTACTTATTCATAACCGTGCCGGATGAACGTTGTCTCACTGCTTCACTTGAGGATTGTCGTTAGGTTGCTTAGGATATTTCAAAAGCCAGCTCGGATATCCCATGTGGCTAAAAGAGCAGTCATTACGTGATCAGGTTCCCTCTCTCTGTCCTCAGGGTCACTGACGATGGTTTCTGCGCGATGGGTCAGGGTCCTCACCACCCCCCTTTTGTGTTCCAACGGGTGGTTACTCTCAAAATTGAGATACTGGTCGGTGTGCGTAGCCTTTCTGTAGACTCTCGTCTTAATGCTGCTATCTTCATTGATCACAGACCACGTGTCCCCGATTAGTGCGCCACTTGTAGCGTGCTAGAAGCTTGACACATTAATAAAGTTTATATATGTATGTATGTCTTGAAACGCGAGAGCTCTCTTAGTACTGTTATCATTCGTGACCAAGGACTCAGCAGAGTTTGAAAGGTTATAAAAACTTTCTCTGAAATTTATCCAGCGTACTTAAGTTCAGGACTATTTCATTATCAAATTCCTGGATAGATGAATCTACACAGTATTATTACGTTTGACAGTTGTTTAACCCGTTCTTAGAGCACAGCGAATAGCTTGCTATTACTTGGTTAACACGTTTGACAGCTGTTTAACCTGTTCTTAGAGCACAGCCAACAGCTTGCTTTTAATTGGTTAACACGTTCGACAGGTTTCAAGCAGGTGTAAGTTATAGTTAAATTCAACAAACAGAAGAAAAGTTTTTTTAAGCAGTACCTATATATTTAAGTTTATGAAACTCGTAAGTAGAAATGTTTTCGAGCCGCATGCAAACCAGTAGTATATACAGCAAAAAACCCAGCTCTTTATTGACTTATGCTTTAAGGTCTTAAGAAAACTATGAGCACTTAATCTCTACAATTACTGTAAAGGGCTAAAAATCTAGAACCAATTTTCAAATAAAGTAAATTTATTTCCTTTCCATATTCTTATTATTGTCCTATTTTTCATTAGAATGTTATTTGCGTTTAAAGAGCATTGTCGATTTATTAGTATAAATTCTCAAAGCTCTGTTGAAAAGTTCCGCTGTTCAGGAATTGAATGATGTAAATAATTTTATCAATTGATACTGATTTAACTGTTAGTAAATGGTAATACATTTTTAGTGTGTTAAAGTTTATATATTCTATTTACATAACGTATTAAATTGTATTCAGTGCTCGAAACTAATTTAAGCTCAGAATGAATGGTTTTGAAATCCTTATCATACAATAATAAGTTTTGAAGTATTTTTTGTTTTTTCAAATTTTCAAAGTTTAATTCTTCAGCTGAGTGTAAGGAAGAGAACAAATGCTTCCTTTTTTTCTGACCTGATTACCACAATACTACTATCGAGACACTTTGAAAATGTTTGCCCTTAGGTGGCCGCTGAATTAACCTCCTTTTAAGCTGACCATACAAAATTATTTTCTAACGAGAAAAGCTTGGCTTTTATGTAAATCACCCTTATAATTTTAAAACTCATCTTTTACATTAATAATTGACAAAAAAATAATATAACAATTACGTAACCAGAGTGAGGAAAGGTGAATGAACTTCCTCATGTGTTTTACCAACAGAGATTTATCGAAAAATATTTTGTCGAGATTAAACAACAAGGATTTTTCAGGAATGACCATTTTGACGGTTTTGTAAGTAAACTGAAGGGCTTGATTTACTTTGTATATTTACGCGCAATGTTCTTTAAACTAAAAAGTATATCAATTAATGATCGGGAAGAGAAAAACAGACGATCTGACTAACGAACACATAGACAGAGCGAGAAGCTGGAGAGCAGGCAGATAGACAGACAGAAAGACAGGTAGGCAGGCATGCAGGAAGACATACAGACAAGCAGATAGGAAGGTACAGACAAATAGACAAACATATAGACTGACAGACTGACAGACTGACAGACAGACAGACAGACAGACAAACAGACAAACGGAAAGACAGAAAGACTGATAATTATTCTCATATAGGGTTGTCAACTTTAGTATGATTCTCATACCACTTAGTAATTGATCCCAGGTCTTCAATCCAACCCTCCCTCTCTCTTTTTTTATAGTCCTTCACCAGATATATTTGGCATGGCCCTCCTATTTTTCTTTTCCCTTCTTGGTCCCAACTTGTTGCAACATTACAATTATTTTCCATGTCCTGTCTTAGTACATGGCCTATCAAATTTTATCGTCTGGACTGAACTTCTTTAGTCATTGGCTTGATGGTGACTCAGTGCAACAGCTCACCGGTGGTGACATAATCTTGCAATCTAATATGTGAGATTTTGTCAAGCATTTGTCGTTAAACACGTCAATTGCCTCGTTAACCCCTTTATTCATCTTCCATGTTTCACATCCGTATAGCAAGACTGACAGAACAAGCGTCTTATACAACCGAAGTTTGATTCTCTTTGAGATGTTATTGGAGCTCCAGCCTTACAAGTAATTTCCTTGTCTTTTACAACCTATTTCTAAGATGTTTGTTGCCGCCTCCCTCTTTGCATACGTTTGCGTCTAGGTGTGTAAATTCTCAAACATTTTCAATATCCCACCCAATGATTATAATACTATCCTTGTTCCTCGCATTCATCATCATCATCTCGCTTTTTTCTAGATTGATTTTGAGCCCAACGCGACTTGCGTCAAGGTCTAGTTTTGCTGTATTAAATTTGAATTTGCTCTCTGCTTGAAGAGGTGAGGGCTATATCGCCAACAAAGTCTAGGTTGTTGAGTTTGAAAGAAAATTTCCTCCTCACTCCATTCTCACCATCTTATTTCTCATGACGCAATCCACCAGCAGTAAGAGTAGGAATGCAGACATATTACAGTCTAACGCCTGCCTTAATATTAAACCACTTTACTACTTCTCTTCTACAACACATTGACAGTCTTTGTAGAATAATTTTATAATCCGCACAATCTTCGCAAGAATTCCGTTCTTCTGCATGTTCATCCATAGGCCTTCACGGTACAAGGATGTTTGCGACTCGTTGTCTTGTTCTATAATATTCCTCGGGATAAACACTTGCTCTGTTACCCCCCTCCTCGCCTGTAACCAGCTTGTTCCTTCCTCAGTTAACTGCCCACCCCGTTCGTCACTCTGTCAATTACAGTTCTTCCAAGTAATTTTCCTTCTATAGAAAGAAGGAATGCTCCTCTATATTTCTTACACTTGTTCAGATTTCTCCGCTGTGACGTTGTCAACTCCTGGCACTTTTCCATTATTCAACTTCCTTAGCCTCACCAAGAATTGTTTCTTCGACTGCTATAATCTCAAATATCCAGATTGTTATAGTCGCTGTTAGCAGGGTTGACTGTCTGCTCTCTGTTTAATATCTTGTTGAAGTGTTCCGTCTATCGTTATTACACATGTTCTTCTACTAGGAAGGTTTCCATCTTTTCCCGAAATTGCAGTTTTTACACAATTGCAAAATTACTATGCTTTGGTGTTTCACTGCATAACACCTCCGTTGATCCATAGAGTGTCTTCATACGTTGGTTTCCATTCTTTAGCCTCCTCGGCTTCATCATAATATTATTCAACCTTTTCTTCTTATCTCTTCTTACTTTATTTCTCCCAGCCTCTTTATGTTCTTTGCTCTGAGCTGTCTCTTAGTCCCATCTGACTTAGTGCTGAAGATCTTCTTGTTAATAGACCCGCGTTCATCGATGAGATTCCAAAACTCCTCACTAATCCATGGAGTCTTGGAATCTCATCAATGAGCATTAGTTTATTAAGAAGACGCTCTTAAACAGTATGTCAGAGAGGATTATATATAAGGTTTAATTGTTAGATACAGGGAGAAAAAGACGTGGAACAAGCTGAAAGAAAGACAGGTTAATATAAACTTCAACAGATAAGACAAGTTTCAAAGTTGTAGAACTGAGCACTGAGTTGTTTGTCTGTTCAATTTATTTTTCATTACATTTTAACCCTTTGGTATTGCATTGTTAGCATGTTGATTGGTTTAGTTAATCTCGGTTCTCATCTCTTACTCAGTATAACCTTTTATAGAACCAATACCAGTTTGCACGAGAAGCTAGTTATTCCAGTAACGCTTGTTGGATATCATCTTGTTATAACAACGCGCGTTCGTGGAGTATTTGTTATTAGTATGTACAAACTTGTTGACCTTGGCGATACGCGCATTTCTGCTTTCACTTTAAGTAAATTTTCAACGTTTTGAATGATTTTTTTACTTTGCCCTAATTTCTTTTACTTTACTTTTTGACTCAGTGTTCAGGCCAATGTGTATTTTTGGAAATCTCTATTTTGGTTAAAGTTCTTTGTGTAAACCGTAATAAGTAGAAGCTTTTAAGTCTCTCTTTGGCACATGTACAACTAAAAGCGTATGTCGGAGTAAATAAAAACTGAAAACCCGGAAATTGCGCTTTTTTGATGAGGTCACTGAGTTTGTATATACTAGTTAAAATATTATTCCCTTCAGTCTCTGTGAATAGTTACTGTTATAATTATTACTCTACCACCATTCACTTCGACTCCAAAGAGTAACTTTTAATTAGTTGAATAAAAAGAGAATCTTGGTATCCATATCAATTTGCCTTGAAAAATTTTCTAAATATTTTTTGGACTGATTTAATTTACGAGTCACTTATGATAAGTTTTACCCCCAAAAAATCTGCAGTACTTCAGGTTTAGGTGACAATTTTAAACTAATAGTAGAAGCCCCTTGCTCCAAAAAATACACGTGCAAACTTTGTTGGTATTTTGATAATTATCCAGAGAAATACGATTAAAAAATAACAGAAACCTGCATACTTTTCCATTTAATACTTTCAGGAGTGTTCGCTCAAACAAGATATCATTTTTGGAAAAAGACGTTTTCAAAACACTTGGAGAACTCACACACTTGTAAGTCTTCTTACCTTAAATGGGTATCAGGATACAGCTAAACAAAAGACTGCAGACACTTTGTTAATTAACAAATTAGGGTGCACCTAACTTTTTTTTAATTTGAGAGACTTCTAGCTGCTATCATTTAAGCAGAATAAATTATTTCAATTTATGTTATAAGTAGTTTGAGGAAGACGCCGAAGGTAAAGTTTACTAGGTTCTCTTTTCCTTTCGAAGTCAGTAAATAAGTACCAGCTTTGGCTGGGAGCTAGTCTACGAAGGATTAGTGTCAGAGGAATTTTAAAAAGTATTATCAGCTTAACAATACAGAAATTTTAGATAGAGCCTAATCATAGCATAGACCGCCATTCTCGGAAAATGGTTTAGTTTTTTTTTGGTTTGATAAAGAAACTAAACTCTTGTACAATATAAAATACGGTGTAAGACAAACAACTTTTTGTTTCTTTCCGAAGGTACATGCAGGACAATATGATAACAGAACTCCCTCAGGAACTTTTCAGATCACAGAGTTCATTAGAAGTTTTGTAAGTAGTAGGGTATTGTTAGTAGATAGGTCGATGGTGAAAATGTACAAAAGGATGAGTGGAAAATTAAATGGATTGGTAACTAAGTTAATGGCTGCAACAATAAATGAATGGGTGGTTAGATGGGTATGCAGATACGTTAGTGTGTGGATGGTCGAGGGGTGAATGGATGGATGGATGGTTGGAACGGTCTAACGGTCAGACGAACGGATGGATGGATGGATGGATGGATGGATGGGAATTTAAATGGATGGATAAATGGACAGATAGTAGATAGATAGATTGGCGGATGGGTGGATCGATGAATTGATAGGATAAGTAAATCGTTAGATAGATAACAGATGAATACGTAAAAACATCTTAGTAACCGAGTGCAAAGTCCCTACGGTATATTATTGACCCGAATTTTTTACATCCTATTTATGGCCCAAGTACGAAGCGCGCTGGTCATGATTAAAGGAAGAAAACAACTCGAGTCCATATATGGAATGCTGAAACGGAAAAAATTCAAGAATTATTTAAATTTTGGCTAAAAAACATAAAACATTGTCTAAAATGCCGATTAATGTTGCAAGATTTTTTCAATAAGTGTCAAGAAAAGTCTTGACACTTACTGAAAAAATCTTGCAATATTAATCGGCATTTTGGACAATGTTTTATGTTTTGTTGCCAAAATTTAAATAATTTTTGAATTTTTTTCCGTTTCGGCATTCCATGTCCATAACTTACCGTACGGATCAAGCAAACGAGTCAAAAAGATATTTATTATATGGCTTTCAACTGAAGAGAAACAAAACTCATGTGGACAAGTTAAAAGGTATCTTACTTACTTAGGCGCCTTTAAGTTCTATTCAGAGCATGGAGCCATAAGGAGAGGGAGCGCCAACGCTGCCGCTCTTGAGCCAGAGTGTGAGCTTGATTCGTCAACAATCCCGCGTTCCTCATATCTTCTGCAAACATCCTTCTTAGCGTGAGCCTTGGACATCCTCTGTTCCTCCTTCCATTTGCATTCTAAAGCATTGCTTCCCTCGATAGACGACTTCTCTCTTGTTGCTTGAAAAGACCGAACCATTACAAGCGTCTCTCCTTGATCTCAACGGTTACATCCTTTTGCTTTGTCCTTCTAAACACTTCATTATTTGTAACTAAGTTGGGCCAAAATATCCTCAGCACATAACGCAAGAAAAAAACAAGTTTTTTACCTGATGTTTTGTTAAGCGCAAGTATTCTTCTGCACAATACAACAGAGTGGATTTTATGATAGAGTCAAATAATTTCATTTTTGTTTTGAGACAGATAATACCGGATTTCCAAACTTCCTTTAACTAGTAGAAAGAATGTCGGGCTTTGTTAATCCTGCTCGGTCACTTGAATATCGATCCTTTCTTCCAATCCTCAGGCATTGTTTCTGCGCTCCAAATTTCGTCAAATAGTCTTTTTAAGACTGTTGTAAATCCCTCTACATCCACCTTAATAACTTCTGCTGCAATGGTGCCAGTACCTGGCGCTTTGTTGATTTTCAGACAATTAATTGAATTTGGTATTTTATTTTCCGCTAAAGGCTCACAATATATATATCAAATTCAATGTCTGGCTCGTCTAATTGCGGTGGGTTGTTTAGCTCTGGTCTATTTAAGAGCTCCTCAAAATAATCTGCCCATCTCTTTGCTTGCACATCTGCTTTAGTAAAAATGTTACCATCTCTGTCCTCTTGCTCACTTTTTGTGCTGAACACTTTCCTTGAAATATTCTTGGCAATGTGAAATAGCTTCCGGCTATCTTGATGTCGCGCCGCTTGTCTGCCGTTATAGACCTTGTAACTTCTGATTCTTTCTCATTGCAGGCTTCCTGAATCTCTTCTTTTGCTCTTTCCTCTGCCGAATCAAACCCCTCCTTCGATGCTTTTCTTTCTTCCACTTTCCTCCAAGATGAGTATGAAATACATTGCTTTTTTTGGTTTCTTGCTGGGCCTAAAACGTCCTCACTAGTCTCAACAAAGGTATCAACTTCAACTCTTCCCTTACTTCTGGTATCTTTTACCTGTCAACTGCAAACTTCCTTCTTTTTCCCTGATTACTTCTCTTTCCTGATCTTCTGAAGTTCAGCTTGACTTTAGCAACAATCAAATTGAGATCTTTGTAGCAGTCAGCTCCTCTGTACGTCCTGACATCTTGAAGAGAGGTCCGCCATCGCCGATTGATTGTGACATGGTCAATTTGATTCTTTGTACGTAAATCTGGAGCTGTCCAAGTGTAATTGTTGAAAATGGACCCGCCTAAACAAAAGGTTATTTTCATTCATTTCACCTATAGCCTATCTGCCTATAGGGGTATAGCACTGCACAACTGCCAATTTCACATACTTGGAATCGTTGAAAGGTATTAAGGAGTTTTATTTGGCTCGGAAACAATACAGACGTTAAAAACTTTTGCAATGAAATCGAGGCGGACGGAGCGAAACGAACTTCCTTGCTCGACAAGAAAATTTTCAAATAGTCAATGACAATGCTAACTAAAACTATTTCTGTAAGAAAGTTTGAATATTCACGGAGGAAATATCTGTTATACCGTGACTAATCACTTTTTAAAAAGAATATTCATCGAAAAAAGTTTGAATGTTCACGGAGGAAATATCTGTTAGACCGTACGGATCAATTGCCGAGGGGCTGGCGCAGTGGTAAGATTTCTGCCTCCCAACCCTAAGGTCCCGGATTCAATCTCCAGCTTGGTCGAGGGTTAAACAATTGGTTGACGTTCCTTCCCGCTAAAGCTCACTAAGCTTTCCATCCTTCCGAGGTAGGTAAATGAGTAGGCAGACATAACTTCTCTCGAGCATTGGAAGGCATCATCTTTCAAACCTTTAAAAGGAAGTTTTAGTTCCCTGATTCGACAGGGATATGAAAACTCGACAGTGGGTCGGGCTCGTACTTTTCATCGCCTTTCATCCGTATGTCCTTGAAAAACAGGTAATGATCTTATATTGAAATTCTCGTTTTTCTCCGAACAAAACTTCTCAAACTTTTCCCAGTCAAGTTCAGTCTTTTTTACAGATTTTTCACTTACAATAAAGCTGTCAATTTCCTGGCTTGAATCTTCTTTACTAATAATTATTTCGGGTAGTTTGATCTCAAAGCACGGTAAACGAGTTCTTCCTCGTCAGAAAAAACAGGGAGCTGCTCAAATATTTTTTACTTTTTTTAGTTGAATGTAAACAAAGTTGACGAGAGCGACACGCTCGTCGAAGCGGTATGTACGGCAACTTACGAACTCCAAATTGACGAATCACTGCGCCAGAAATCACTTAACCATGAAATAAGTGGTTACATAGATGAATAGATATGTAAATAAGCATATTGGGGTTGAATTGATGGATAGAGAAATTGGTTGGTGTAAGGAGGAATTTCGATATTAATTAGTGATTGAATTTGCTCATTAATTATTCACTAGCTTTAATAATTTTTTACAATGGTGCCTTTCGTATTGTAAAACACGAACTAGAAAAAGAATGAAGATTAGTTAATAATAATATCAAGATGGTTATAAAAACATACGGATAAAAGACGGATATTGATTCAGTTTAATCTGTTATTTATTGAATAGGTACCTGAACAAGAACAGAATTAAAACCATTTCTGCTTCTACGTTCGAAGGGCTGACATCTTTGAGGATCCTGTAAGTGAAATCTAAGATTTCTTTTACGTTACTATTTTTAAAACAATCTTTTTCCCACTTATTTCTGCCATTTAATAATTGCGATTGTGATCAGTAAATGATTTGTGTTTTTGGTTTCTTCAACCTATATATTTAATTTATGTACAAATTTAAACTAGATTATTGGGGATAAAGGTTTAGTTTAGCGCGTTTTCGTTATTGCGTATTAGTATATTTACACTTGTGACTATCGAAAATCCTGCGTTCTGATTGGTTGAAAATGACAGCTTGTCCTGTAATAGTCACCTAGAG
>JAOEHV020528855.1:0-19465 GCA_025447995.2 Isaurus tuberculatus
AAATAAAATCGTAAAAATATATGCTAATTAAGATCACATTTCAAACCACGGTCACGGTTATGATTTCTTTTGTTTTAACTTGATGAAATATTAATGAGTTTGAGAAAGTATTTTTCAAGATACTTTTTTGAGTATTATTTTATAAAAGACTTTAAACTTTACTGTATTTTTCATATGCTTCTTTTCTAGCTGGAGTAAACGAATAGGCCTTTTTCAGCACGTGATCATGAGTCATAGCAACAAGCCCGTGGTGGGCTAGGGACCATAGCAACAAGCAACTCGAAGACAAACAAATTTTGTGCAGAACCTGGCTATTTGCACAACATCAAAGGCAAGTGTTTTACTTTATTATTTAGGCCGTAACAAGAATTATTGGTATTTTATGTATTATTCGGATTTCTTTTTTTGCCACTATCTATTTTATATATGATTTTGAAAATTTTTGTGGTTCTTTAAGGACGTCAAGCGATTAAAAGATAAAACGTGGCCTTTAGTATTTATATTTGACCCCTCACTGGTCAAATACACCAAAACTCAAGTTGTTGCTACGGTCCCTTGCCCACCACGGGCTTGTTGTTATGACTCATTATCACGTGCTGAAAAAGGCCTATTACAATCGTGTTAAGACCATCTGTTTTGTTGCTTATTCAAGAAACTACATTAAGATTTAGAGGGAAAAAAAGACCTACTGACTTTCTTGGCAAAGAACATGCTCTTGGCTAAGTGTACTATACTTACACGTACCCTACCCAGAAGTTTAAAACAATCTACCTTCTTTAAAGGTTCACTTAGAAAGGTCACAACCACTTACCTCTTGACAGCCCTCCATTATCTCACTTGATGAAATTTGGATTTCAACACGCTTTAAAATGGATTTGGAAAGCTTGAGAAAAAAAACTAGTGTAAACCATTTGAAATATCCATTTATTCCTGTAATCTATTTAAAATTGAATTCTCCATAAAAATTATTAAAAAATATATAAGGCTAAAAAGTTTGTGTTAAAAGTTAAAAAGTTATTTTAAACCTAAAGATGAACCTAAACCTGAAGATGGTTGAGTAAACCAAAAACGTTCGTTTTCTAAAATAACTTTTTAACTTTTAACACAAACTTTTTAGCCTTATATATTTTTTAATTCCTGTAATCTCTTTCGCAAACATTTTCATTCGTTAAAAGGATTTGCCATAAGCGGAAAAGGTATTTATAGTGGTATCCAAACACTCGAAAACGATGTAAACTTGAAGATCATTAATTTTCCAGTAGCTAATATATCTTTTTGTCAACACGAGACCCTGAACTTACTCGTTAAGTACTACAAAAATATTGAAATACGTCGAAGAAAAAGTAAAACACACGAATCAATTAATATAATTACCTCCAGAATAAAAAGCTGACAATTCGAGTTCTTTTTTTCTCTGACGAAGGGCTAATGCTCAAAACGTCAACTTCTTATTGTATATACGGCTATACCAGTAATTAAACATTTCAACAAACACGAGACCCTAAACTTACTCGTTAAGTACTACAAAAATATTGAAATACGTCGAAGAAAAAGTAAAACACACGAATCAATTAATATAATTACCTCCAGAATAAAAAGCTGACAATTCGAGTTCTTTTTTTCTCTGACGAAGGGCTAATGCTCAAAACGTCAACTTCTTATTGTATATACGGCTATACCAGTAATTAAACATTTCAACCAAAAGTTGAATCATGTTTGAAGCCTTCAAAGCCGAAACGTTGACTTGAAAATTAGAAAGATATCTTCTTTGTTAACGTAAGAAAATAGGTGCTTGTACATAATAAAAATTTAAAAGAGAGAGGGAGTGAAGAACCAACCACACAATACTGGAATCATTACCAATAAAACATGTGTGAGTATTAATTTTCTAACTTAGGGACCGTTCATTTTTTATTGGGGAGGGGGGCTGGTGGAAATTTGAAAGGCCTTGTATTTTTTTGATGGCCCAACCTTTCAAGCACGTATTTTTCCAGGTGGCCCACCCCCAATCCCATGTATTTTTTCCTTGCACCTCCTTTTTGACTGCATTTTTTTGGTGTTTCCCCCTTTTAGGCCGTATTTTTTCGGGTGCCCCCCCCCCCTAATTTCCACCAGCCCCCCTCCTCCCCAATAAAAAAATGAACGGTCCCTTATCAAATAAAGGGTTGACTGAGCTTTCTGTATAACCGTGCCTGTCCAGGAATTCAACTGCAATAACAAACCTTTGCTTCAACTATTTGATCAACACTAGCAGTTTCAGATTCTATCCGAGCCCCAGTCGATACATAGGTACCATCTATGCAATATTACACTTACCACTGCGGCACTACTACTAGGAGTGTAATCTTCAGCCAGCATAAGCTCTTTCCAGCTTGAGGTAATCAAAGCCGAGAGGTACTGTGTTGCTGGTGATACAATCTGAAGATACGAAAGAAAGGTTACAAAAGTTGTACTCCTAAACCTACTGTACTTCTAGTGCAACAGTAGAGAACTTAATTAAGAAATGGAACACATTAACGTATTTGCATCAGTATCACGGGGCTTTTGGAAGATTCGACAGCTGATAGTACAAACCCAAGGGTGAAGATCTGTTTTTGATAGTGTTTGTAAAGTTCTCAAAACCTTTGGTTGCATCAAATATTGTACACCAACCACAATAAATGTGATGAGGATGATATGCGTCGGTGTTTCTAAAGAAACAATTGTACAAAAATCTGAGTTTATACACACGTTAGTCCTTCGTCGGAGTGAAGTTGCAGAGTAACAGTTATAAAAATTAAGGAGTATATGTAGGAAATGGTGTGAAAATTAACCAATTAGAACGTACGAATCAAAAACATAAAAAGATAAAAAAGATGGAGAATAACAAGAGGAAAGTGGGTGGGTGTGAAAATAAATTTAAAAAATCAAAGCAAGAAGATAAAAGAAACATAGCGGTAAACCATGAACCATGTACAATACATTATCGATCTAAGGCAATTTATCAACGATACATTTTGTATAAGTAATAATATGATTTACCTATTAATAATATACATGAAAAAATTTAGACAGGAAGTGACGTCCGAGTCATGCGACAAATTAATTCATTCAACGAGCGATATTATTTTGTGATTACAAACCATGCAGATGTGAAAGTCTCAGAAACAAAAAACAAAATGTTTGATTACATTTCTAATAATATACATGAACTTTTTTAAAAGTTGCTTTTTATTGGCCGTCAAGTACGTCATTGTTTATTAGCCAATCAGAGTGTCTTATTGCCAAAAGAAAATTGCACTAAATTTCCTTTTTTCTGCACTAAATTTCCTCAAAACAGTAATGCTCTTAGCCAATCAGCATCGAGAAATTTTTTCATGTATATTATTAAAAGGGGAAGCTGAATCCTTTTGGATTCGGCACTTTTCCCTGGTTTTTGTAGTGTTAACTAGGTGAAAGCTTTTAACTCCCTTTGGCGGGGAACTTGGACAATTAAATGTTACTTGCAAACAGCAGCTACAATACTCGTTTGACCGATCTCTTAAGAAATGAAAGGTGAGTCAACTTTGGCGGAAAAGGTCACACAATTGTTCAAATCTCAGCTGAGCCCGGCTTCGAATCTGGGACACTGTGGCTGGAGGCAAAGATCTTACGTTCTTCCCAAACATGACACAACTATATCGGTATTTAATTAATCAAGTTCAACAGATTTACAGGACTTTCAAGGACTTTAAAAAGCTTTATGCCTGCATTTTGGGAGACACTCGTGAGACAACGTCTCGGTCAGTTCTCTTGATTTCAATTCAGTGGCCAAGTTCGAATCCAGAACCAGGTAAGAATAGTTTTTTTGTTCTTACGTCCTTATTACTATCACTTCCAATCAGCAGAAAAAATCGACAGAAGACAAAAAGAAAAAGAAATTTACAGAAAATATTTCTATTGACTTCACAAGTTCTCCATGCGGTGCACTGCTGCAGAGGGATATCTTGTCGTTTGTCTCCTTGATACAGAGCTTGAGAAGACTAACCACTGTATCTTCTGTAATTCTATAAAAAAAACAATTTGTCCATTAGAAAAAGCTTAAAGAAAATCGGGAAAAACATGATGTTCCGATAACATAGACTTCAATAATTCACAAAGGTTTTAGAAAAGATTAAGTGATCTAAAAACTTTTTCCGGTTTTATGTGTCACATAGCTAGCGAAAATAAAGCTTCAAAAGTCAAGAAACGTTATGTTGAAAGGGGAAGCGACAAAAATTCATTGTTAGAGTAGAGAAGCTGTCAACATTGCTCCTCAACAAACTGCCCTTGCGGTAAAAGCCAACACAAAAATAATTCCTTGCGAAGCGATCAATAAAGTCAACAGTGTTTAATACTTCTAGCTTGAAAATAAGTTTGAGCACACACGAGAATAAATAAAAAGTAAACAAGCTTGCCTTAAATAGTAACATGGGTAACTTTTAGTCTCTACCCACGATCACCTCGCTTTAAGTCTTAGTCATCTTATAGGAAGTATTGGACATCTCTCCTTAAATACATCATGCCCGTATTCCAGGTCATGCTATCCAAATTTAAAAGTTGCTATATATATAAACTTCCGTAGTTTATCGAGATTTAATATAAGATCTCTCTAGAAAGTCCAGTAGAGAGAAAATTAAACTTCCAAATGCTAGTCTAGACATTGAAAGGGCAACTGATGTTACCTTTCGAGTAGGATTTCATGCATGTCCAATGCACATGAATCGAGTCGCGTCGACTTTCAGATGAATCAAAACGACTGACAGGAAATAAAGTCTTGGCACATAACCGGAATATAATTTGATACAGGTTTTGTTGAGTAACAGGAAAAGAGATGTAAAAATAATTACCGGTACCAAAATTTAACGGAAGTAAAAGTCGTTGATTGCCGAACCCTACAACGTCATATCAACGGGTCGACTCAACTCGACTCGAGTCAAGCCATCATATGAAAGTCGAGTGCACTCACCGGAAGTCATTTCGTGAGAAACTTTGAAAAATCTTGCAAAATACTTTTGCTTAAGAAAATTATGTCAGAACCTCGTGCTCACAGTTAGCGGATTAGATAGCTACCAGCTAAGATGTCCTCCAAAACTGTAAGTTATGCCTACAAACTTTACATTGATTTACCCTGCAAACAAACCAAGTTAAAATCCAAAATTTTTCCAGAACATGGAAAATTCATATCTAATTTAGAAAAACTTTCCATGACTTTTCAAAACCCGTACCAGCCACGTTCGATACTTGAACAAAAAGAGTTAATGCAGCTAATTAAACTTACTTTTTATCATTCACAACTTCAAAGCTAGAAATCGAATATTCATCTGCAAGTTCCGTGAGTAAAAGATTTCTGAAGAGGATCAAGCCAGTTGTATCATCCGTTTCACCCAGCAACACAGTCAGAAGCGCGGTTTGCTCTAAAGGTGAAGGATAGAACAGACGTTTTCCACTCAGCAAAACCCTACAAGCCTCTTCCTGTATCCTTGAACCAACGACACCTGTCTGCACACACACAAGTTTCCATGCCAAAGCTTTAGTTTTCTTTAGAACGTCTTCGTCAAGATAAGTTTCCCATAACGAGGCTAAAGTTAAAAGAGGCTTTAGTGCAATTAGTAAGCACAAAACAGTTGGGCGATCATCCATTTGGATTGAGGTCTCTATAATTTCACAAATTAGTCTAAGATCACAAGACGCCAGGGCTAAGTTCGGGTCAAGAATAATTTTTTGCATGGTATGTAGACTTGATTGCAGGGTTCGACAGAAAAACACAATCTGCTCAGCTACTTCGAGTTGAACTTGTGTGACAGAGCTTTCGCCATTTCTAGAATCTGCAAATTTGAGACGATTTAAGAGTTAGACCTCACATGGATATTCATAAAGAAAACATAAAAAAAATAATGAACAACAGCATAAAATAGAATGAGAGCAGTCAGTGTTGGAAGTAACATTCAGTACCTGTTTTACAGAATAGTAAGAACAATAATAAGAAAAATTGATTTTCCTCTTTAACAAATTACAGTAAAATGATTCATTATTTGTACCTGCACCCACTAGCCTGAAATGTGCAGCCTATGAATACAACTATTATGAAAGCAGGTCTTCAGAAGATTCCACGAATCTTCCGCCAATTTATTCTAAAGCAAATGGAGTCTGCAGAGGATTGCCCTTTCTTACTATTTTAAGCTTATGCAGTCTAATCATGAACTCTATCACAATAATCATCTTCGTCAAAACTATCAGGTCTCACCATCTTTATCACGTTCACCACCACCATCATCATTATATGTAATCATCGTATCACCTTCATCATGATAATTACTATCATTATCATCAAGAACAACCCCATCACCGTCATCATCATCACCACCACCATCACCATCACCATCACCATAATTATCATCAACCTCATTATCATTAATACCTCACCATCACCATCCTTAACAACACCGCCACCATACCATCACCATAATCATCATCACCATATTGCAATCACCATCATGATCAATGCCACTATCATCATCCTCATTATAATCAACACCTCACCATCGCCATTCTTAACAACACCGCCACCATACCATCACCATAATCATCATCACCATAATTACTGCAATCACCATCATGATCATTGCCACCATCATCAACCTCATTATCATTAACACCTAACCATCATCATCTTTAACAACACCGCCACCATACCATCGTCATCATAATAGTTATAACTCCACGTTGAGAGTGATTAAGTATTCCAAGATCTACTATATGATTTTAACACAACAAACCTGAGACACCGTAGTTAACTCCCAGTTGCCTTCTGACGCTGCTAAATGATGGATATCCAAGATTTTTCCATTCACTAACCAGGTTGCTGCTACATGTCCACAGCATGTCATTAACATTGTCATAACATGCTCCTATAAAGAACAACCAAAAAATAAATATTAAAGTTTGAACCTCGAATATTGTGTTTCTAGTGTTCTAATTGGTTCACTCAACCACAGTTATCAGTTCATATACCAAATGACCATATATGGAAACTGACTGTGTAAAGTGTTGCCAAGATGAAAAATCGTGAATAAAATTTGGCTGTCATTTTCAAGTATCGAAGGGTTCGGAAAGCTCATGAAATTTAATAAAACAATTATTCCATTCGCGCTTGTCGGATATGAGATGATTTATAGCCAACTCGGCGCTACGCGCTTCGTTAGCTATTTACCATCTCATATCCAACAAGCGCGAATGGAATAATTGTTAATCTTTCATCATTACAGTAAACAAAGCAAGTTCGAGTCTTGGTAAAAAAAAGTTTTGTTAGTAGAAACAGAAGGGTATTAGCATCGAAAATCGCAAAACCACGAAAGTTCAAGTGATGCTTTGAATGCTCTCAAACTTGAAAGATCGGTTAGCTCTATACTGTATGAAAACTAACAAAATTTTCTGGTGAAAAAATTTATGTCTAAGCTGTGACACTAACCGGTGATTTAATCAACACTAGGTTGAAATGGTAAATCATCGCCGTTAGTAGGGAATGAAGATGACGTTTCGAGCGTCATCCCTTCTTCTGAGCAACTTCGCCAGGGCTAACGCTCAAAATGTCAGCTCCCTACTCTAATCAAGCCCAATTTAACCTAGTGTTGATTAAACCACGTGTTCTCTTACTCGCCGATGTACTCCAACAGTTTTTCTAAAAACTAATTAACAAGTATTGTAAAACTAACCATCCTTTGGATAATTTATGAAAACTACAGTTACACTAGTTAAGCTTAAAAGCTAAATCCTTTTCCAAGCCTAGTGGTACATGGACCCGGCACTTATCTCTGGATTCTGTAGTGTTAAGCGGATGAGAGTCATTGACTTCCAATGCAATGGACACTAATCCATCGCAGGTTAGCTCCCAACCGAAGCTGGTACCCATATACCGACCTCGTAAAGATGTTAAACTGGGAAGCTTTGGCGGAAAAGAAGGTAACACAAATGTTCAAATTTCGGCAGAGCCCGGAATCGAACCTGGGACCTTGTGGCTGGAAGACAGAGATCTTACTAACTGCACCAACCACACCGTGTGACATTTACACAGTCATCTAGAAATCACAAGTCTACGCGAATTTACGACTGGACAAATAAAATGCATTAAACTAAGGTTGCTTTCATCAGCACAAAATACATAAGAGCTGGAAACCATGTAAAAACTGAAGACTACAAATTGATACGCTACTAAGATCTTAACCTAAGCCCGTAACAATTAAGTCTTGCAAACACCCATGCGCTGAATCCACAATATTCTCTTGCCCCAGGTAGCTACCATCCAGCGTCGAGAAACACAAGTTTACAGCACCTAAAGTAAAACGAATCGGTTATGAAAAATGGTTTTCTATTATTGCAGTGATAACATTATTGATATAGAAAAACCATGTTTCTTTTTCTAAAACATACTTCTACAACTAACAAGCTGGACAATTGTTTGACTACACGGATTTCTTTCCACCAAACACCCTTAATTCAAAGAAAAATTAATCTTTTATACATTTTTCTAGACAGTTAAAAATAATCTCCATTGATTAACAACCAGTATCTTTATCGATTTTTAACAACTGCTGACTACGTGGGCTTAGGGAAACTAATTTCAGTAGTTGAACAGTAGCAAAAACGATGCTTTTCTTTCCTATTAAAACATGCAATGTCTTTCTTAGCCTTATTAGAGTTCCTATAAAACGAAATTTGTTTTACACATTTGAAAAATATAGCGCTTCAAACGTATGATTCCAAAGTTTGAGTTGTGTAAGATAAAAACTGGCGATTTTATACGCGGTTTAAAGTTGGATATTTTGCCATTAAATATGGTCACAGGGACTATAAAAAAAACTGTGCAAAACGAAATTCGCGCCTGAGGCACTTTAAAGCAATTTCATTTGACTAGTTGAGTGATACTAAAATAATTAGACCTTTCCATCTTATGGATTTAGCGTAAATAGCCCATTTGACGTTCAGTCTCATGAGCTACATACAGTGATGCACAGTTCATTCATCCTTGAGGTCTCACTGTTTAATAATGCCGTAATCTTTCCAATATTCCTTGAGCTTAAAAATACCATCGTGAAAGAAAGGGAAGGAAGTGGGAGTAAGCTGAGCGCAGCAGAGGAGGAGGATTAGAGCATTGAGAAAAGGGAGTTGACGGAAATGTATAGAGGAGACTTTAGTAGACTTTTTTTTCTATTTGTAATTAATATTAATGTAATTATACACTAACAAATTGTATTTTTAATTTTTAGAGGACCATAAGTTAATCAGTGATTCAGGTGTTACCCTCGTAAAATAAAGTCTATCTTATCTTATCTTATCTTATCTAGGTGAGAGCCATTGGGTTAGGGAGATTGGAGAGGAGGGAAAAGAACTGGAATGTAAAAGGGGATGTAGGACAGGGGAAAAAAGATGAAGGAGCTGGGATACAGAGACCAGTAAGAGATATATTGAGAGCGTATAAAAAGGGTGTGGAATAGAAGAGAGGAGAGAATTGAGAGAGGGAGGTGAAAGACGTGGAAGACATGGGGGGGGAGGAGTAGAAAGGTGGAGGGGTTCCATGTAATGGAAAAAGTGCTTGGTAAGGAGAGGAGTAAATATTGAGAATGCTGGAACCTCCAAACTTACTTCTTGCAGTCCTTAATGGCATTGCAACTGATGGCATCAGGTGATGGGGTAGCACCATAACCAGGGTATCACTGTTGACTAGCATGGCTATTTCTCGCAGTGCATTAACAGACACTCCACAGCTGGTCATTTCTATGATTCAGTAAAACAAAGTGAATTGTATCGTTGTATCTATATCTTGTAGTTGTATGAGCAGAGTGGTCAAAACGACTTAGAGTAGCCGGAGAAGCCAAAAAAGTAGGGGGCACTGGGGGCCAAAGACCCCCCTCCGTCGCCGCCGGTCGCCCTGACTTTCTCTTCTCTATGTGTGAACTTCATGATGATGTACATATATTAAGTCTACTAATTATCGCGGTGATCTCCCATTATCTGATCTGACGTGAAAAGTTCCTAATGCTCTCAATCGTCACACACTCGAATTTCATCCATTTTAAACTAAGATTTTTTTCCTTTCAAGTTCGTTTTCATATCTATTAAACTGTACAGTTTTAATTCCATCAATGTCATGCTTCAATGCTGAAAATTTAGTTACAAGCATTTAGAGTAGCCGGTATATTTTTCAGAGTAGCCGGTGAAATGCGCCGGTTACCGGCTTATTTTGACAACCCTGTTAATGAGAAAATGAAACGAATTCAGCTTTAGAATCCAGACACACAACCTCTGCAGTACTGGTGCAGTTGTCTTCTTACTGTAAATGGTAATAACCTAGTTGTAAGACAAAATCACAGCCAGATCAATGAGCTGAGTCCTAAACACAGATTGTTTACCCAACTACTTCCAACTTGAAACCCTGCTTTTTAAATGTGAACTAACTTTAGGGTTCTCCCCTGAAAAAAAGACCAGGGGAGAAAAAAATTATGATTAATTAACATAACATTAAAACATAAATTTGCATGACAAAGAATTCCCTAAAAAAGACATCAACAAAAATTTCCTTTTCAAAAACACTATAAATTTAATATACAAGTACACCAATAGCACAGTCTGTCTATTTACAGTAAATTGGCCAAACAAAGAGTTTTCTTAACTGCAAACAACTCTGCAGCTTTCTCGCATCTGATTGGTCTTCATGCTCCATTTCTTGGCAAAGAATTGCAGCCACACTATTCTGGGGGAAACTGTGACCAGGGGCAGACAAAATGGCGACGGGAAAGCAACTTAATAATCGAAGATAGCACAAAACCATTCTTTCTTCAAGTTAGTTTATTTCCTTTTGGAAAGAAGTTTTTAAATGATTTCAGGAATTTTTTCAGCGGGGCGCTAGAAAAGAATAGTTGGGCTCAGTGCCACACTGCAATACTTTGGGGAGAACCCTGCCATCATTAATTTAGCTTTAAGCAAAGGTGGGTTCAAGAACCATAAATCACTTAACACTCCAGAAACCAGAGATAACCCCCTCCTTCGAGTCGCTTATGCTCAATAAAGAATAATAGCACAAAACATTTTTCATTGTGGAGTATCAATTTGACAATGCATTTAGCTTCATAGTTTAGTAGGATGAACACTAGAACACTAGCAACCATAGAAAAGAAAGGTAGACAACAGAGATTGCTTCTTGAAAATTCTATCAAAGTTAACTTTTTTTTGTCAAGACAGGGTCTTGCATTTCATTGGGATGAAGATGAAAAGGACTCCAATTTTACTCAGCTGCTGAAATTGTAAGCCGAAGTCAATTCAAGAGTGATTAAGTGTTGCATGACATCCAAAATGGGCTTCTGAAAGTGATGGCAGTGTCAATCCTCCAAGATATGTCTTTTCTGACATGGCTGACAAATGTACAGACAATTCAAACAGTGATATGTAAAATTATCACCTAAGCTTCTGGCCATTTTGACCAGTATTTTTATATCTATCTGAAAATACCATAAAATTGCATTTCAGAGATTCTAAACTTCAAAATTTTTGGGGGATCATGCCACTGGACTCCCCTAGATGACTGCACCCTAATGGCACTCTTTGTGCCATACTTGAGAAAAGTATTGCCAGACAACTTTTTGGAGTGACCTGTAGCTGGTCCTGGCACAAAACCACAAGGATTGTTTATAGGGTCATTGCTTATAACTATTGTACAAACTCAGTAACAACCACATAAGCAGCCTCCAACTTTTTAATTTAACCTTGTCACACATTTTATCACCAATACAGACCTGTGTTTAGTATAGGAATCTACTGTATTTCTTAGGTTTCTGGAAAACTACTCTTCTTCCCTCTCCTGCTTTTCGATGCAGTAAAACATGCTCAGTTTTACGTTTAAACAGAGATAAATCATAAAACAACTAATACTCCTGGAATTCAGATTCGTGGCAAAATACAACTGGTCTCCATCAAAAAATCAAGTCTACCAGTTGAGTAATCTTTTTAATGCTAGAATTTTAGCATCAAATTTAAAAAAACAAAAAAAACTCAGATAGGTAAGGGAGGCTCTGGTGCCCAACCCCCCACCCCTTTCCCTCCTCATGGATTCCCCATTGAGCTTTATAGATACTGTACATAGCTTCTTTACCTTCTTTTTCTTTAGGTACTACAGTTGTGGGAGACCTTCTGCCCAATGATGACTGGGTTGCCTGTGGTATTTCTTCCTCTTTTCTTGTTAAGACAACTGGTGGACTACATGGCACAGCACAATTTTCCTGGTAAAAGAAATGTTTTATTGTCTTTTAAAACAACTAACTAGAAGTTTTTGTCTCCAAACTGAGAATTGCTGTTGTTTGCTTCATTAGCATAATACATATGGCTTCAATTCAGCTAAAAGTTTTAAACAAAATAAAAAATATGTATATATATACTTTATTTTAACGTCTTTATGCGCAGGGAATGATTGCCCAATCTCCCTAGCCAGAGGCTAATGCTAAAGCAGTCAATGGCACAGATTTTGGTGTGAATGTTGATTTGATGGAGGGAAGAAAACCAGAGATCTTGGAGAAAAACTGTCAGAGTCAGATAGAGATCAACAAATCTAAGCCCAAGTGCGAATCCTAGGATTCAAACTTGGGTCTGCAGTGGTGGGAGGCGTGAGTGATAACCATTAGGCAAACTGACTCCCAATTAAGTATATATTTACTATAGATAGAACATACTGCAGCAATTGATCAGTGAGGATTTCAGCTTGATGTATTGAATGTTGATTCGATGGAGGTAGGAAAGCCGGAGATATTGGAGAAAAACTGTCAGAGTCAGATAGAGATCAACAAATCTAAGCCCAAGTGCGAATCCTAGGATTCGAACTTGGGTCTGCAGTGGTGGGAGGCGTGAGTGATAACCATTTGGCAAACTGACTCCCCAGTTAAGGGTATATTTACTATAGATAGAACATACTGCAGCAATTGATCAGTGAGGATTTCAGCTTGATGTATTGAATGGTTTCAGATTATTAAGGCCTTTAAAAAATTTTAAAAAATACAGTGAATGAATGGCTGGAGGCAACTTTTGCCTCCAAATCATGCAGTTTTTAAGTTCTTAAACCTTAATTTCTCAAAAACCATTTATTTCTCAAGCTGAAATTTTCAATGAATACTAACTATGCTATCTTCTCTTGAATTATGGACCTATTTTTGTTTTAACCTAGGGGAAAAATGTAAAGTTTTACATTTATGTCACCTAAAATCCACCTGTTGAAATGTTGAATTCTTCATGAATTTTCAATGACAATTTTAATTCATTGTCTAGAGCAAGTTTGGTAAGTGTTTGGCACATTATCTAGGTGTGCAATAAACATTTTGTTCCCCTGCATAATTTTTGGAGTTTTTCCACTCTGGAATGCTTTAGCCACCTTATAACACAATAGTTAGGAATCAAAAGACATGTGCTGCCAATAATATTTTCTGAACAAACCTACCTCAAATCTAAATTCTTGCAAATAGAGGTTAAAATAAGGTTTTAGATGACCTATTCCTTGCTCATCTTGAGGCACAACCAGCTTGGTTTCATACCACAGCCAATAAAGATGTGTACCATCACTTATGAACTGTACTGTTTTAAGACCTTCAAGCTCACATTGTCCATCATTACTTTGTCCACAGTGCCTTTCTGTTGATCCACCCAGGGTACTAACATTCAAAGTTTTTAGCAACTGGAAAGAACAATTAACAATTATTATTCCAGGAACAAGCGTTGAATATGAGATGGTACAGTTAAATAGCCAACAAGGTGCACAGCACTGAGTTGGCTATAAATCATTTCATAGCCAACAAATGCAAGCACGAATGGAATAATTGTTTTATTTTATTTCATGAGCTTTCAAAACCCTCAGATACTTAAAAAATGACAGCCAAATTTAATTAAGTTACACATTTCAATTTTACAAAACGACCAGAAGTCAGTTTCCTTATGATCATTCGGTATATGAGCTGATAACCGAGACTGAGTGAACCAATCAGAATGCTAGAAATGCAATATTCAAAGTTGAAAATTTAATAATTTCTGATGTTCACAAAATTACATTGAGAACAACAAACACAAGTTATAGTGGCAATTTTGGTGTCCAAAGCACATCAGTATTCCCCTTTAATATCAGATGCAATAACATGTAGAGTTATTAAGATCATTACAAATTCCATAGTGCAAGGGTTGCACGCACATGTTAGAGTGCAGGGACAAATTAAGTTTCTTAAAAACAGAGGAGTGCAAAAAATTAATTGACTTTCTTGACGTCAACTTTAAAAGCATAAAAAACTTACAATGTATGTTTTTTTTAAAAGGAGCAGTCAACTGAATAATATTTTAAAGACACTTTCTCTTTTCTGTTTAAGAAATTTCAGTCAGGAAAAAAATGTTGGTGGATAATTGCCCCCTTCCCCCAAAAAAAAAAAACAAACCTGTGGCCTCTGCAATGGCAGGGGGGTACAGTAGGTAGTAATAATTATAAAAGCTTCCTTTATAAAATGAAATAAATATCTTTTTCACGAGCTCCTTACCTTCAATGACTGTTGGTCAAGAAGCATACAAAGGTTGGTTGGGTTCTTGTCAAACTCTTGTGGGCGGAAAAGCAACATACCTTGCACACAAGCCACCCAGCCATCATCAAGATCAAGATTACATGCATAAGTAAGCCCTCTAAGACAAAAACAAACACAGTTAAAGCAAGACTGAAAAGGGAGCCACACAACATCTCCCGCACAGTCCTTCACTGACTGGACTCCAGAGGGGAAGTGGAAGCGAGGGTGATGACCCAAAAACACCTGGCGTCAAACTGTTAAAGGAGAACTCAAGGCACTCCATCACACCAGAACAGACAGGTGTTGCATTCCTTTGTTGCTGCCCTAAATGCCAGCTGGCATAACGGGCATGAGTAAAACAGCTAAAGTTGTACCCAGTCCATTAGTCAAGAAATTGGAAAAATTTTGGAGTTTTTATGGCTTAAATGCAATCTTTAACAATTTAATTTAAATTTTAATAATATTTAACGAACTCAAACTATTAATTTCATAAACTGTACATGTAAGGCTTCAAAATTATGCAAAAAAAGTTCACTTCATAGGCACTTTAATGTATCAATCATGATAACCAACCTCAAAGTTCCATGTTTGCCACTACCAATCTTTAAAATTCCCTCACTCTGGTAATTTGTCAAATACAAAAACTGGCCATCACATGCCAGACTGCGACACTTATTCACACATTCGGCATCAGTCAAAAATGTATCAATATCTTGACACTTCCAATTTGAAGTATGAAGGGATGTGAGAATAAAAGTTGGCCTTGCATACTGTCCTGTTCGTTCAAAATACTGTGTTTTTCTGATGATATCCCCAACAGGAAGTGGTCCTAATGTTTCTTTCTTCTCTTGGACAAAAACATGTAGGGCTTGAATAAATATCTTAATAGAACACCTGAAACACAAACAAGTAGTTGATATTAACTTTATGTTCACTTTGTCTGTGCATGTGTATGTGTGTTTGTTTTTGTCTGCATTGTTATGCTGCTGCTGCTGCATGTGTCTCCGACCCAATAAATAATTATTCAACATGTACTACTGGCTGCCTGTTCCTATTAGCTTTTGTTATTTCAGGCAGCCAGTCCCCTAATCTTTTTTTTACTTATTTAACTATTTTAAAATGTAACCATGTACTCCCAAAGGGGAAACTAAAGAGTTGTTGTTGTTGTTGTTAAACAAAATAAATATAGAATAATACACAGACACGCGGAGATATGGAATTTATTTTCGAGTGTTCAAATTGGTATCTCATTAGTGAGCACAGCGTATGAGGACAATGAGTGAAATGTTCAATTTGAACACAAGAAAATAAATTCCATATATCTCCAAGTGACTATGTATTATTCTGTTTTTTTGTATAAACATTTACCATGAGAAAGCTTGCATAGTTTATCCTATGCCTACACCTACGGAAAATCTTCGGAACTATTCAACAGTTTTCGGAAACCTACAAAAAGCTTCA
This sequence comes from Isaurus tuberculatus, assembly GCA_025447995.2. Lineage (NCBI taxonomy): Eukaryota > Metazoa > Cnidaria > Anthozoa > Zoantharia > Zoanthidae > Isaurus > Isaurus tuberculatus. The sequence continues at coordinate 16,035 of JAOEHV020528855.1, forward strand.
GAAAAGTTTAAAAAACGGTTTCTTATGCATTTATGGATTTCTGAAAATCTTCGGAAAATTTTTGGAAATCTTCGGAAGTGTTTGGAAATATTTGGAAGTGTTTGGAAATCTTTGGAAATTTGCAGAAGTACTTTCAAAATAATTTTTTTAGTAACTTTGTGTGTTTCGAAAATTTTCAGAAAATAAAGATCACTGATTGGCTGAAAGGTGGTATTTACACACGTAAAATTATTGTATTTTTACATGTGTTTAGATACGACATTTCTTAGTGGCAGAAAACCCTATCAGACACTCTTCTTTATATAATAAACAAATTTAATATATGATTACAATCTTGACAAGGTTGGCAAATTCATGATTATTGGTTAGACTACTTACCCTACTAGTGTAAGGCGCTAATGTTTCAAGCCCTGTTTAATCAACTTTTTAAAACTTGATAAAAGTCAATGTTTAAGAATAACTTTATTTGTATTTAAAAATAATCTGATTAGACAGTTGGCTAACACTACTCAACTTGATTAGGCTAAATTGAGCATCTATTTATATTTATTTATATTTTATAATCCACAAGGGTTTCCCATTGTTTGGATGTAGTGCAGCACAAACAGACAGACCACAACACCAGGATCACTGTACCCTGTTGTTTTCAATAAGCATGTACTGTACGCTCTTTTAAGCCCCCTAGAAGAATGTCCAGAGACTGGACCTATAGTTTAACATTCTTATTGCAAGAAAATGCAAAAAAGGTCTAACCATTTGCAGATGTTATGACAAAGGCAGCACTTTCACCTCTATAAGACCCTGAGTTCTGGTCTGCCCTGGAATCAAAACCGAGCCTCCTACTCAATAGATTGGCACCTTACCAACTGGGCTTACCAGGTGGCAGTCAAGTTCATTGACTCTGTATTGACTGATGGCAAATCAAGACTCTTGTCAAAATGAGATTTAAGCCCCTAACATTATCCAAACTAGCACCCTAGCCAGGCGCGTACGCAGCTTTTCCTAAGGGGGGTGCACTTTAAGCTTAAGCGGACCTTAGGTTATCAGTCCTTAAAATATGCCGGATATCTAAACAATTCTGATATCTAATATGTGTAACAACAATATGTCATTCGGCATTGGGAGCTTTTCTTTATATAAGTTCTATTGCTTTCTTTGACTGCTTTGAAATCATTCGACTATTTTCTACTCATGTTCGTAAAGGTTTTTTAACAATAATATGGATAACAAAACATTAAAACATCGAAAAATATCTACTATATAATTTGTAGTCCCGACCTGAATGGCTGTCCATTTTCTTTCTTTTATTTCATCCCTTTTTGATTGTTCTTATCTTGCCGTATCTGATCTGACTGAGCAGACCTTTTTATCAGGTGGGGGGTGCACGTGCACCCGATGCACCCCCCCCCTGCGTACGCGCCTGCATACTGCTGCGCGGTAAAGATTGTTTAACATGTCCTTATATAGTTAACAGATTAATTACTTATACTTTAACTGCCAAAGTTGAAACACGCACGATTACATCACATTACACCTGTGACACTAAAAACGCGGTAATTTACACGATCTAATGTAACCGCTGCAAACTTCAATGTATTGGTGAAACTAATCGTAAACCAAAAGAACACTTTAATGATCACCGCAGAGCAACTGATTACCCCGTTTCTAAATCCTACGAGATGAGACTTGAACATCCCTCTTCTCTTTTCTTTTTATTAGCATTTTCTTTTATTTTCATTATCAAAATATTTCATTTTTTATAATTTTCTATTTTCATATTTTAATTACTTTCTATTTTCTTATCTTTCAACCTACATTTTGGTTTACCTGTTTCGTTTTCTATTGTTTGTTTCTGCTATATTGTTTTCATTACTTTCTTTTTTTTTCTGATCGGATACACAGCTATCTTTTTATCTACCGTTTTTATCACTTTTTGTCATAATTCGCCTGTTTAAAAAAAAAATAGTTAAAACAAGGTAAAATTAGTAAAATAGTTTTCCAGTAAAATAGTTTTCCGAACGTTTTTGAACAATATTGTTCATCTTCAGGGTAAAACTTACTAAGAGTTCGCTTTTTGGCAGGGTATATTAAGTTATTCCGATGCCCTTGGGGAACAGTGCAAGTTCAAATAATTTTACTTGTCTATTTAATTCCGGACAATAAGCTGCAATGTACGAAGCTTCAGTGATTCTTCGCCTAAGCCAGTCTTGGACTATTGTTAATGTTCCCCATTCATTTGCGTGGGAGGGGTTCTCTTTCATGTGCCGGGCTGGCTCAGATTCTTTACTTGGATCTAAATGTTCATCAATTCTGACTTTGAAATTCCGACAAGTTTCGCCAATATAACTTATTCCACAGCCGCATGTACCTTGGTACACAACACTTGATAAATGGGTATTTTTGTCTTCAGGCCCGTACGCAGGAATTTTGCTGGTGGGGGGGGGGGTGCGAACAAAATTTTCTTGGACCAACCCCTCCCCTCCAACCCTCGGATACATTTTTCTGTCCTTAAAAAGGCTTGGAAAAGTAAGAGAAAACATTGTTTTCATAAGCAAAGATGTTTCATCGTTATCTCAATGGTTAATGAAAATGTGAGCCAACGGCGGAATCTAGAACGCCGAACTAATTGTAATCTAACATATATCTCTATTCATTACTTATAAATCGAGTGGACTTTTGCGGACCTTAACGGCCGTTGGGGGAGTGCGTACGCACCCCGCACAACCCCCCCCCCACCCCACGTACGGGCCTGCATGGTCGATACGACCTTTGACGACTCATGATATCTTGCGGTGTCCCAGATGACTCGAGGGTACCCATACCAGTGATTTATTTTAGTTGATTGATTGATTCTTTTCTAATGATATTCAACTAATCCCCATTGAAAAAATCCTTAGTAATAGAGATTCGGTCCGCAAGGCTCGGGAAGCACATATCATCACAAAAGCCAATTCTCTTGAACCTTGTGGACTTAACATTAAAAAAGATCTGTAATTATCACATTTTCTACTTTTTTCTTTTTTGGTCTTATCCTTTTTATATTTTACATAATTTACAGCTTATTTGTAATTTACCCGCTATATCATATTTCATTTATTGTTTTTCAACTGTTTAAATTTTTAAATTTTTTGACAAGCTTGACATATCATATTTCGTTTTCCCAATATATATTTCTCATGTTTATGTAAAGATATCCCTGAAACCTGATGAAGATCGGTGTGGCGGGCTCGCAGCACTTCACTTTCTATTAGAAACTCCTAGTACTTATTTTATAAGTAATGATTAATACCGCTGTACAATTAAAAAATGACTGTTGGCCCGACCTCCTTTTGACCCATCTCCCTAGTGCTTTCCATATGGCCAAAGGTTCAAAGGTGGAATGTTGACATTCTCCTTTTTGATCTTTTTGACAATGGCTGCAAAACCAAGTG
>JAOEHV020528950.1:7823-19464 GCA_025447995.2 Isaurus tuberculatus
TATTATTATTATTATTATTATTATTATTATTATTATTATTACCACACCCCACCTCACTCTTTTACCACCCCTCCACCCCTCTACCCATCTATCCTGACTACTGCACAATGTAACAGCTGAATGTCAATCAATCTTACTCCTGGAATGAGTTTGCTGAGAAGAAACACACCAATGAGGAATGATGCAATCACACCAACAGAGATACCAGTGGAGTAGAAGAACATCACATTTCTGTCAACAAGAAAATTTAAATTATGGAGCTTTATTATGAAGTTGAGCTTTATTTCTGAAACTGCTGACAGTTTATTGTTTTTAAAGAAACTGGAGTCAAAATAGCACAGCAGTTGTTCATTCCTTTAAGCCACTAGTGTGGATTTGAGTTTCAATTCTAACAGGGTGCGAAATTAAGAAAATTTCCATCTGGTCCATTGGACATAGTTTATCAAATCAAATTTTTTTGGGGAATTTATTTTGACAAGTGCTATCGGGCCAGTTAAATGTGCTTTTGAGACACTTTTCTTGGTCTATAGCCACAGTAGTCAGCAAAAGCTATCTAATCGGCGTAAGTTTCATACCCTGTCTATGAAGCTTTGCATGTGTACTGGAATTTGTTGAACTCAGTCTTGGCAATATATACATGTTAACATCATCTGATTATTTTATAAAGAGACTTGTTTTTAAGGCAAACATCAAAGTTTTCCCTTTTAATTTAATTAGTATTATTATCATCCCTATTTGGATATCAAGAGCAGGAAAACAAAAGCAGCAAGTTAGGAAATATCTCAACCTATATTTTGGGTCCAAAAACATTTGAAAATGAAAAATTGTCATATCCAATATATACACTTAATTACTATTCAAACACATAAAAAATACGCATACAGGAAAATTTTGTTTGGTAGTTGTTTCAGTAGAGATCAATTATAAAATTATTTCTACTTAAAATCTATGGCCCAATAAAATCAGGCTTGCTCATATTTTTCAGATTAAGCAGCAAATGTCAATCAGTAGCTAGGTCAATTTTTTGGCATTGAGTGCCAACTTTTCAGAGTGGGTTAGTGGTTAACAAAAAATTGTGTAACCGAGGAATGCTAGTGTTTAAAACTTACCTGCTAAGTTGGTCAGAATAGCTGAACAGTAGCAGTCCAGTAAAAAACATGAGAGGGAACCAATAATGAATGACTAGGGAAAAACAAGGAAACAATTTTAGGCATGTAAGGAAAAATAGGTATAACACTGTAAAAAATCACCAAGAATTTAAAAAAATAAATGATAAGAATAGCCATTTCTTACATGCCAGGAAACATAGTGAAAAAAACAAAACAGGAAACATGGAAAAAGATAGTACAGAGAAACTGAGAAAGGGAAAGATGAAAAAATGATAGGCAATTGCAGTTGATGAGAATCAATAATGGTGGTAGTGATGATGATGATTATGATGACAATGATGATCATAAATTTATGAGGATGAGAATCAATAATGTTGGTGGTGATGATGATGATTATGACAACAATAACAACAATGATGATCATCATATAAAATAATGAGGATAAGAATCAATAATGGTGGTGGTGATGATTATGATGGTTTTCGTAATGGTAGTGGATGTGGTAATGGCAATCATTGTGGTTACAATCATAATGATTATACTAAACTTGATGTTTTACTTTGACAACCACAAATACAACATCAAACTGCATCAGCAGTTTGTACCTGTCAGTTTGATATGCAAGACATGATCCTCTAAATCATCTGACTCAATTCCAAGACACGTATTTGTGAATGGTGACAACTGAATCTCACTTGCCCTGTACTTCATTATTGATCCTGATGGTACAAATGTGGAAATGAGCCTTGAAAATCCACTGGATTCTTTTCCTTCCAGAACAGCTTCACAACTGGAAGACAAAAAACATAATTTTTAATAAATTTTAAAATGGTTTTATTGTCATAAAAGATAAAAAACGAAATGTTTTTGCAAAATATTAACAGAAGAGATTCTTGATTTAAAGTCTTGAACATTTCCTCCATTTTTCTAATTAAATAGAGTCCTTGAGATATTTTAAGATGTTTTGAACAATGTAGGTAAGTTTGCATATATTTGCTATAATGACCTGAACTATACGTGGCTCACTATGGGGCCCCATAGCTTTCCCATCCATACTAAACCTGGCTATGGAAGTTCTCATGGGAAATTCCCCACATTATAGTTCTAAACACTACTGTTTTAGTTTGTGTTTGAAGCTATGGAAACTCTATGGATATTGATGAAATCCATAGTATTCCCATAGTACTTAACAATAGGACAGCTATCTATGGTTTTTCTATGGAATTCCTTAAGCCATAGTAACACCATACAGTCAGCAACCATAGTGTTCCCATAGAGATTCCCATATTCTTTCGTAAGGGCAGTTACATTATAAGGAACAAAATTTTGTAACAGTTTTTGTGGTTGCCCATTGGTTACTATAGGCCATTTATACATAACTTCAAAAAGACAAGATTGTGAGAACAATGTAGACCTCTTACCACCTGAACTATTATTCCAAAGCTGTTAACAAATAAGTGATCAAATTCATTTTATAGCAGCTTCTCAATTGCAACAATCATTTTGTAAATTGCATTCATAACTTACATTCTCAGTAATTTTACCTGTTTGCATGGATGAAACTGCCCTCAATTTTTTTGCCATTTGCAACTGTTGCTAGGGACACCCTAACAGTACTCCATAATCTGTGCAAAATCCACTGTTGATTTCCATGTATGCAAACAGCACCAAATCCTCTAATTTGAATACGTTTAGGCAAAAAACTTTGATCTACATCTGAAAAAAACTTTAGTTACTTCTCCAGCATAGGCAAAAAGTGGTCAGACATTTATTGGTTTTTGTTGAACATAGTTAAATTAATGGTATTCAACTTATTTTTGATAGACAAAACTGTAATATTCTCTTAGTTTTTTGTATTTAAAAATTAAAGAAGTAGTTGATGCAGTCGTTATTTAGTCTAATAGAGGAAAATTACAACACTGAGGTTTCAGCTGTACTGAAACAAAAACATATGTACATCAATAAATTCATTTGGGACTGCATTTTTGTGATGATTTCAGTCCCACAGCAAAAGGAATAAAAATTGGATAAAGATAAATAATTAAAATTTGCACAAATTATAATGCAGCCCAGTCAAAATATTTGGGTAGTAGGCAAGCTGGCTATACTATAGTGATAGGCTGGAGATGTCAAAGCTCGCAAGTGGTGGCTAGCAGTATGCTTTTAATGACCAACAACTTTCAGGAAACATATGATAGTGGATGAAACAACTTCATTGTGAATACAAGTCTAACAAGTGTAAAGAAAGCAGCAGATATTTCTTTGTAGGCAGCCAAATGACCGGCTGACAGCACATTTTGACTGGGCTGATAATGATCTAATTATGTTTAATTTTGCAGATCTCGTTGAGAATAACAGTAATGTACCAAATATATATAAAAATGTCAACACGAAGTGTTTAACATTTCGAAACAGCAATATACTTTAGGTGGCAAAACCTGAACCTTCTTAAGCGAGCTATTGAATTTTTACCTTAAAGAAGTAGGCTGGTTAGAACAGCCGAAATAAATTGATTTTTTAAAATCATAAATACGTTGTGTTGACTTTTTTTACATGTACATTTAGTATTTCTTGTCTTTGGGGTTGTACCATAGGATTAACCATGGCAGAATGTAGCATGTACAACAATAAAGATAATAATAATCGTGAAATGGCAAGTTTGTAGTGTACAGTTTAAGATAAGCTAGTTTAAAAAAGACAAAATACTGTTAGGAATACCTTTACACGATGCATGCGACGAGCTCATACAAGCACTAAAAGAAGCTAATACAAAAATTATCTTAAAAAGAAAAAGTTGTCTTTCATCCACCATTTTGGTTTTAAATAGCTAGCCGCTAATTTAAAAGAAAGCGGGCGCGAAATAAGACAATCTTTGTCACCAGGGCCGAACGTTCACGTTCTTCCTCAACCGAAGACCTCTTTTCATCAACAGTGGACTGAATCGAGGATGGCATTTCAGCGCACAAGTGCAGACAAACCTCTGCTCCTCAGTCAACACGAAGAACATGTCTTGTTTTACGGGGAGTTTTAAAAATGTTTAAACGTAATTTCCGTTTTTAACAGAGTCGTTGGTGGGAAATTGTCCACTTTTTTTATTTTATAGAGGGTCCTGAAGGGGGGTACCAAATCCTAATTTCCCAGCTTAATTTTGGATCAAATCCCAGTTCCCAGCCTAATTTTGCTCCAAGTCCCGGTTACCTAATCTGAGAGCTAATTCACAGTAGCACTATAGAAACGTAAAGTAAATTATCCTATTAAACCTGAAGAAGACTGGTAATGGCCAGTTGAAATATCGTACACTCGTCTCCACGTCTCTTTTTCACGTTGTAAAGATCAGTTTTTGCTAGTCTTTTTAGACAAAAAAATTTATTCTTAAAAGCTGTTTACCTTTTTTTAAGTTAAAAAACTTAAAGATACAACTTTGATTTTAAGTATAATTATTTAGTTTTGCTTTTCTTCGTATCTCTAAAATTACAATTTCAACGTTTTCGTTTAAATTTACAGGAAGACAATTTTACTCGAGTTGCGACCAACTGGGAAAGTTCCCTAAGCCGGGAAGTCTTTGTATTTATACAAAGTCACAAAATCCTGAATTTATCGAGAAAACTTCCGTCCTGAAGTTTGAAAAGACACGTGTTTGGTGCACGTTCCTTTGTGTTTTCGGTTGCGTCGTTCGTCACGGATTTAGTTTTTTACAACCGTTAATGACACAAATACATATTTCGCAAAGGCTGTTTTTGTTTGAAATCTCATTTATAAGAACTTTTAAATTCTAATGTTTCCTTTTGAAAAATAAAAACATTGTAACGACAAAGTAAACATATATCTTTGAGATGAAATGAAAAACATTAATTTTGAGAAAACTTGACCAAAAATGATCATAAATTATTTAGTGCTTGGAAAAGCATTTTTCAGTTAAACTATAAATATGACCGTTTAATTAGTTGGGCGTCTAAAGGCTGTGTTACCTTGTGAAGTTTTTATCCAGTTTTTGCCTGAGATATACCAACAGTTTTGTGTTTGATTCTAGACCATTAAACATAATTAAAAAAGACTCAAAAACGGAAAAACACCAGAAATGGATTATAGTCCTAGATATAGTTAAATATAGTTTTCATCAATATTTTTCATATATTTTCTTCTTATATCGTTGGCCCAAAGATAAGTGAGATAATAAAAAAGAATAGGGTAAAACTTTCTCTAAAATCGAGAAATTTCGTTTTGCCATTAGAAAAAGCTTTTGACGTTCAAACGTTACTTTGCATCATTTAAGATAGCGGACAAGGTATAATAAGATTTTAAGCAAGAAGTGGATCATTACGCAAATGTTGTTCCGCACTTACATAAAAATCGTCAATTGCTTACAAATTGTAACGAGATCTTGTACGAATCCAACGCAAAAACCAACAATGTGCATGCACGTAATTCAATCAGTCATTGGCTGCATTATAATTTGCAAGTATCATATTACAGCATCTTAAAAACATTTAGGGAAAAAAATAAAACCATCCTAGATTTTACCTAGCCTTAGTTAAAAATACATGTTCTTGAAAAAAAATAAAAAAACCGAACCCTGAGTGTACACTCGGCACAGCAATGTTTCGCATGTAAATAAAGAAAGAAAAGTGAAGTCTAAAAAGAAGAGTTAGATTCATTACCAAACTTTGAAAGTTATTAAATTAAAAGGAAAAAAAATACTGAGAACGGCTACAACGTGCCGTACCAAATAATTCATTCATTAATTTATTGTCACTACCGATGCACAGAGTAAACCTAGAAAAGTTTAGTCTTTATAAATTAACGATTTGATATGAATAAATTATGCTTTCTTAATTAGCAGCTGGACAGGATGGATTTCAAGAGGAACTTCAATTCGAGCCTGTGGTTTTAATTGGATTAAAATAAAGTTGCGCCTTTCCAGTCGAATAGCATTGTCTTTTTGTAAACTAAAGAAACCACGTTTAACTTTAACAAACTTTGTCAAATAAATTTTAGCCGTACAACTGTTCCGTTGTCGAACTTGAAGGGCGGACGTAGTTCGTTTAAAAAACAACATATTCCCGTTTGGAAACTACTTTCTCGTTTTCGGGAATGATAGTTAAATATAAATTGTTGTGGTCTCGAAAACATTTTTTAATCACTCATTGTCAGACAACAACACCTACACATTGAGCAAACGATATAAAACCTCTACATACCGTGCAGAGCTCACAGACTAAAAGAAGCTTGTGAGTTTTCAAAGAAAAGTCAACGAACAACAACAGTGAAACAAGACATGCGGGAAAAAATTTTGCAACTACGCTTTTTTTCTCTTGCATTGTTTCTTCTCTTACTCGGTCTTACGGAGGGTAAGTATAAAATGGTTTGAGGTTTAGGAACACTTAACCAAGATCAGCCATACACTGATATCAATAGCCTGTTTTTGGTAAAACTTTATCAGGCAGTAAGTAATTACAGATTATTGCAGGTCTTTTCCTGTATGGTTTAGGTCACATTAGAAACTCGCCGGTTCTCAAAGTGTTAAATCAGAATAAGATTGATATTATGTGAAACAGACAGCGTGTCTAAGAATACTAAGCAAGTGCGTGTAGGTACGAATTATTTTATTTTCATCTTAATATCTCAATTCTTACGAGCAAGCGCAAAAACAACAACAACGACAACTAAAACAACAACATGATTTTATATTTACCTTGATTTTTATAATGCAATAACAATAAAAGAATCAGTTATTATAAGTATTAGGGTTTCTTAGAATGACTAAAAAGCTAATCGAGTTTAAAGTAATGCAGGTTTATGAAATAAACAAACAAGAAAAAGTGCAGTCGATCATAAGTTACAAATATACACAAATTAAACATAAATAATCTAAACAAGTAATAGCTTTACACACAGGAAAAGACTTGTACATACTAAATTAGAATATAATTGTTGATGTAAAAAACCGCTTATGAACAAAAGATCATCCAAAGAAAAAAAAGGCGACATTGTTACCATAATTATAATTATGGTGATGAGTAAACATTTTGGAATTTTTCGTTATTTTAGTACATGTTACAAATATAGTACGTGATCATGATAATAAAGATCGAAAGGTACGATAGAGTATACGTAAGCAGAGGCAAAGTTATCAGATCACAACATAATCAAACATTCAGTATAGGAGATGTACGCCTTTCAGCAGCTAGGTGGTCCAAAAAATATTCCTTATTTTATTCAGCATAAAAGTTTGTTTTTAATTTTTCTTAAAGTTGATACTAATAACTTTGTTCTTACAAAGTACGTTAAACCATTTTAAAGGTCATTTTTATTTACTTGGAACACTACAGTGGTAATTAAAACTTTGTAAAATATGAGTTACTTTGTTATATGGTATATATAGATAGACCTCCTCTCAAATGCATGCATTCAGTAATTTTCTTATTTTCAGAAAACATCTGTTAACCAAGGGTAATGGCTAATTTTACATTTTTCTGAATAAAAAAATTAAGCTAAAGTTTTTAGTTAAGAGGTAATAGATCACTGACATACCAAAAAGCCAAGAATTTCAGTTAACAAATGTTTGTGGTATTCCTCTCAGCTTATTAAAACCAGTAATCACTTCAAGTATCTAAAAGTCCTTAAAAAGAAGTTTCGACAATTAACCTGCACGCGTTATAGATTAACACCTACGCTTTTTATAATAATATATTTTGTTAGAATATCGAAGCAAAAATTTGCGAAATTTTAAGAATAGCTATATATAGTTAGTGGTTTCGAAAAGCTAGAAAGTCATTTTGTGTGTTGAAACATTAAAAACACAATACACGTATATGCTTTAAGCTACACCGTACAAATTATTCCTTTTTCTAAACGGCAAAAAATAAACAAACAAAAAAAAAAAACAAAAAACAAAAAAAAAAGAAAGAAAACTAGTAATATATCTCTATGTTTCGTCGGTTAGCGTAACAGTTTAAAATAAGGGTGAAATACCACGATTTATTGGCTGCAGAGTAGAATAGAATAAAACAAAATGCCGAATAAGGCTGTTGCAGTGATTTCATTTGATAGTTTAAAATTTTTAACATTGATTTAAACTAAGGAATCCACTTCCTCTTCTCTCCCCCCCCCAAAAAAAAAAATAAAAAAAGGGAGGAAAATATATAAACGGTAAGCGTTATACATATATGTGTGATACTGGGCCAAAAATACCCTCCACTAAAAAATTTCTAGTTTTCTCGATAACAAGTTTAGCCAATGTTTGGATGAGTCACCGTAAATATAAAGTCAGTTAAAAGGCATTACAGGAGTAACTATGAGCGAAGACACTTTTTGACTGCCAGAGGCAAAGGTGAATGAACGAACGAACGGACGTATTATTCTGCCGAAAATCCTGTTCCATTTCTTGTTCCGAACAGGTTTATGTATGTATTTACTATTTTTTTTCATTTACTCATCAATGTATTTACAAGGCTAAGTAAATTAAACAAATCATTTTTTTTCAATATGATATTCTGCGCGATATTATTTGTTTACAAACACAACTTCACCAAATTTGTGAACTTAATTTAAGTGGGCATTACAGTCACAATTTAGGCAGTTGGTAGAAAGAAGTGAAGGAGAATTTGGAAAGGAAAATGTTTGAGGACGGATACCAAACCGTGGCTCCAAACAGATGGAAGGTGTACCTTTGGTTGGCGGACGGTTTGGCATTCGTCCATCAAATATCAACTCCAAAAAAAATTTTCAAACATCCCTAAAATTCACAACCTTCAAATTTTTCTAAAAAAACCTTCCCCCCCCCCCCCCAGCTTTTCTCCCTCTTAAACCTTTTCGAAAAATCTGGAAATATTTATGAGTCCTTCTCATTTACCGATCTATGACCATATGGTGGGGAATTGGAGGTTTCAAAATATTTATTGCTATATGATCAAAAATTTCTCGAAATTTGACAAAAATGACTGTAATGGCCCGGCCCTTAAAAGAGGCGTATGTAAAAACATCCTATCTATTCAAAGCAGAGGTTTACAACCGTCTATAGGTCACAGCTGTGGGAAGTAGGTCAATTCTGAAGGTTCATCAATGACAACAACGATCATCATGATAATTGTGTCCCATAAGATTCTTTAATTCATTTTTACCGGTTTTAATAACATTATAAAAAAAAATTTAGCCGGTTGAACAGATAAATGATTTTTTTTGCAAGTCTTTCTCAAAAATAATTAGTTGGGCAAAAGGTTATTCTTAATCTTTGGAAACAAAACTAAAAACCGGATTTACAATGTAATATCCCTATGACAACATAAAAGAACTAGTAACATCTCAGACTCCTCATCTCTGAAACAAACGGTACAGTCAAAATAATCAAATTTTAGCACTGATGAAGGCAAAGGTTTGCCAAAACATATGCGAAAAGTTTTAGAAATATTGTGTGTTTTCTTAAAACTGTTATAAAGTTCTTGCTACTAAAACCTTTTGGTAAATTTTATTTTTATTTATCTATTTATCTATTTATCTTTTTATCTATTTATCTATTTATTTTACTTAAGGACGATATCGAGATAAAATAACTCTAAGCAAGATAATAACAGAAGATGCTAAACCAGTCATTTGGCGGAAGCAGAGGGAGAATATTACAATGAACTGCACCGTGTTGTCAGGGGGGCCAGTTCGGAGAATCATGTGGATGAAACATGGCAAACAAGTAGTAGCTTCATCGAAGGGTCATGATTGGTCCGCTCTGACCTTCTTTGAATTGAAGGAAAGTGATGCTGGAAAATATCGTTGTGTTGCCGAGGGGATAACAAAAGATGTGTCAATGGTATATCTACATGTAGAGGGTAAGAGAGCCATTAGTTACTTTATATTATAAAATATTTTATATTTTATATTATAAAATATTTTATATTTTATATTATAAAATAACCAATATAGTACGCGCGCTGTGATTGGCCAAATAACTGTGGTTTATTGTGCCGATAAACCACAGCTAGAAAGCGAAAAAACATTAGTGTTTTTTTTTTCTGTTTCAAAAAATGGCTCCCAAATATTATCACCTTTGGGAATTTAATTTAATGGCGAAAGAGGGAGGCTCGTAATATGAGGCTGAGTTCAGCAATGAGATAACAAAGAAAACAAGACAATTTACAGAACAGTCAGACAGCATTATGAAAACATCACTAGCAAAACAATCCAAAAAGGCAACACAGTGGGCCGTAGGTGTTTTTACAGTGTTTTTTTAAGTGGGTCGTAGGTGTTTTTACAGTGTTTTTTAGTGGGCTGTAGGTGTTTTTACAGCTTTGTCGAGACAAAAAAGTCTACTTTCATTGAAAATTACAAAGAAATTAAATAGTTTCAGGAGCCCCTGATAGTTTTCACAAAAGAGCAGTGCCGGTAACAGTACTGCACCAAAGCGCTAGCATTTTGCAAAGTGTTCAAAATAGTGAAAACAAAATGCTTTTTTAATTAGGCACATGTTTCAACTTTTTTCAATAAAAAAAGTTTTATTACCTTTTCAACTTTGGTTGAACCACCGAGTAATAACTTAAGGCCTCCACTATAAAAGCTGCAAGTTTCAGCCATCATTACGGCCATTTCTTAACGTTCAGCCATATGTTTTCTTCATGTCAAATTGAAAATGTCAACATCTACGCTTACAGGTCATGAACGTGTGATGCCGGAACAGTGATTTCTGATCTTTAACATAAAACTTTATTTTCCAAAGATATTGTAAATTTTGTTCAGATCATTATTTCTATGTTGAGAAAATTTGATACTTGTCTTATTGTTTGATGCGATTCGGTTTGAACACTGAGATGTATGATTTGGTTTGTACAATCGTTTTGATTGGCCGTTTTGCTTGATTTGACGAATCTCTGGAGAATTGAAATTTTGATCGAATTAAAAAGAAATTTCGCTTGAATTAGTTCAGTGTTCATTTCAAAGTTATTTCATAAAAGCAATAAACCATACCTTTCTATAGGTTTACTGCATAATAAACCACGCGGGATGTTGGGAGAACACGAGAAAGCTTGTAAATCCCGAGCCGACATCTCGCGTGGTTTATTATGCTTATAAACCTATAAGAAAAGTATGGTTTATTGCTTAATGATCACATACAATTACCATTTATAAGGAAAACATATAACGGAAAAGAACCATTATTTCATTGTCTCCTTTATCAAGTTCTTGCGTGATTGATAAACATTAATTGGCTGGGTACAAAACAGCAAAATGCGCGTGCTAGTTCATTCATAAAAAAGAAGTAACTTTTAGCAGGGATGCCTGTGGCAAACCAGTCTTAAAATGAATTATTTTTTTACTGGTTTGCCTGGCCTGTGGAATTCCAATCTTAAAATGGGTTTGATTTCTCCTACCACATATGGATTTGTGTGGCTAGTGCACGAACTCAGACAATGGCGGAAACTGCAGTGGTTGGCGTGGTTGTTGGTGTTATAATAACTTCTCTATCGAAGTTTTGCAGATGTTTGGCTTGCTATTGAATTTTATTTTTACATGTTCTAAGAAGTCGGGACTGTTATGAAATGCCGAAG
>JAOEHV020529045.1:0-19463 GCA_025447995.2 Isaurus tuberculatus
TTTAAAAATAACGGACGGAAATTACAAACAATATAAGATAGTATAACGGAAAAGTATGGGATATAGTATTACAGAATCCAAATGATAGCTGCGATAATTAGAATAGTGAAAACTAATGTTTGACACAAATCTTGAAGGATAGCTGTTTTTCCCCGTTTTGTTGCGGGAATTTATCTGACGTATGGTTTTGGTCAGACTGATCGTTCACGGTTTTGCATTGGTATTAAACCTACTATTTTGAATTTATTTTATTGCAAACATCGCAATATTCGTTACAAGAACGTACATAAAAGGTTGCACAACACTAAAACTGGTTTTCTTTACTGTATTTTCGTTTTCATTTTCTTTTGAAAACTTCACCAAATCGTTTCTGAGACCTCTACGAAAACCCGAGGGGCTGCAATTTTTTTGCAGAAACAAGCAACAAGAAACTGGCGGCAAAATATTTTTTAGAACACGCGCGTACATCCGGGACGTTTGGTACATAACTTTTTCGTATCTTCACTAGTGAAAATATGGAAATATGAGTGTTTTAGTTTCCGGTAAATAACTGTTATCCATATAACAAAAATAGAAATATTGAGATAACATTTTAAAGAAAATTTAAAAAATTGCATCATCATGACTATGACGTACCATGACGACGATTACGATCACGACCACGACCACGACCACGACCACAATCACAACTGCAACCTTAACTACGACCATGACCACAAACACAAACACAGACACGACAACAACAATGATCACAAGTACGATCAGGATCACGATCTTGACCACGTCCACGACCAAGACCATGACCAAGACAACGAACACGATCGAGACCAGACCATGACCAAAATCATGACCTAAACACGAACACATACGACCATGAATACGACCACAACCACAACCACGACCGCGACCATGATCATGATAAGATAAAGATCACGGCAACAACCACAAACACGATCATGACCATAACCACGATCAAAATTACGACCACGAGCATGAATATGACCATGACAATGACCATTGAAATATATTTTTATACGGTTTTTTTAAAATAATTTCCGTTGCCATTATTAGTTTGTCTGCCAAGCCTCGTTTGGGGTACCGTTTACATACTCGTTGATGCACTTCGACAGCCCGCTCGTCTGAGGAAAGGACACTAGATAAGAGGTACGGGTTGGATTGCGAGTTCATCTTGAGCTCATGACAGCTGTTTCAATCCATTAAACTGCTGTTTGTATTTTAAAAACTGTATATATATATGTTTAAATTTGCAAAGCCGATATCACTAAGAAATATTTTCTTAAGAGTTAGCAAATCATTTTGGTTTCGTTCCGAAACCTTTTCTAATCAATTGTGAATAATTTGTACAATTTTTAAAAGCTAGGTTGTCAGTCTTGTTTAAAACTTTGGTTGCGGGAACGAAAACCGCTTTAAAACTATTAATAGGAGTTAGAAGAACCTTAAGCTGTCTTTAATCAGGGGTTTCATTAAGGGTTTGATCAGGAGGGCATCAGGCTGTGACAGCCGGGCAGGAAAAAAGCAAGGCCCAGGCATGGGGCAAATTTTCACACATTTCAAGTGGGCTTTCATGCAGAACATTTGCTTTCGCAATGCATTATTGAGCGACGTGAACGTAAATTTTAACACGTTCTACAACCAAGAAAATCGTGGTTCCTTTAAGGGGAAAATAAGTCAGTTTATTTTTAAGAAGAATGCATTCATACTCAGGAAAATGGCATGATATAGTCACGAAAATAGGGTTTATATATGTTCTCTAAATTGTTGAAAGCAAAGTTGTGTTCACAGCCGGTCAAAATGCCCGGTACCCGGCCCTTAATGAAACCCCTGCCCTATAAAGACTAGTCAGTTCTTGGACGAGTAATAGCCATGTATGTACCAACCTTCTGTCCATTGTGTAACAAAATGCTGTTGGCCGCGTCAGGGATCAAATTACGCACTGTTTTGAAAATTACTTCAACAGGTTCATCTGGATTGACTTTCATTGTCACAAGACTTGAGTTTAATGAGCTACGGACAAATATTTGCCTATTCAAAAGACAAAAAGACAAAATCAAAGCTAATTCGACTTGGTACTGTTGATTAAATTGTAACAGTTCAAACGTCTTTTTTTCATAACTATTTTTTTTTGTTATACAAGTATATTGCAAATGACTGCTGCAATAACATTACAGTGCAAAGCATGTAAAGCTAATAATTTCGAACAAATTTTAATTTCATACCATTTTTGCGTAGAAATAGTTGGTACCAAGTTTTTAGATTCCTTTTCAATAACTACATTCTTTTCTTCGATTGCCTGTAAAAATGTAAGTATTTTGATACATTACTGAATAGGCTCAATTTGAATAGACTATCAGCAATCTTTACATAGTACAATTTAACTAGATCCACAGTTTCAAAGCATAGTATTTTTGATATTTAAGTTGACATTTTCCTAGTAAGATTTCCTTATTGTACTCAAACCATTATATTTTGTTGCTACCTACTTTGGAAATATCTGCCTCCCTCGAATTGCATTTTAAAGAAGGTTGTGTCAAACTGTTATCTTTATTTGGTCTAGCAAGATGTTTTGACCAAGCGTTTTGGAGGGAAGAGTCTTCTTCAAGTACTTCATCAAGTATTTCTGAAATATAAATACAGTTTCTTAAAGGAAATACCGACATTTCCACTTAGTAATCAAACTACAATCAAAACTAGCATATAATATTCAAGTCTTTAAGAATACATCACCGAAGCAGGAACCTCTAATTCAAGATTGATGCGAAAACCTCTAAATTTATTTATATTAAATTCACAGTCCCCTTTCCCTCTCTAATTTGTTTTCGGCTTTCAGTCGCCGACGTCTGGGGCGGAAGTGAAGAGGGTTCAGACAAATGCTATCTTAAGTTTTCGGGGGGCTTGACACCCAAACGTTTGGACATTTAGGTCCGGCATACGAAAGGTGATCACTAGCTTTTTTTAAACAAAGATAATGGGTTGTTTGACAGAAGCCTTACAAAAGATTCTAATAGTCCTGGCGACCAGACCAGGGTTCGAATCCCGGGGTTCGCACGTGGACTGAGATTTGTTTTTATCTCAGTCTGATTTCGAGAGGTCTTTTTGCGGGATCTCTGGTTTTCCTCCCTCTTTAAAATTGACTCAATTACTAAAATCTGTGCCGTTGAACGCTTAAATTATGAGCCACTGGCTCGGGAGAATCGGGCACCCGCTCCCTGCGCGTGAAGACGTTTACTATGTTCTTTTCGAAAGATAACATACAATATGAGATAAAATATAGAGATGTGTGCACACAGCGTTTTTCGTCAGTATTTTTCAAGAGTTTCGACCATAACAGCCAAATCCACTCTTGTTTCCGTCCCAGCAACGCAACGTCCCATTTAGCGCTTGCCGTTTGCAGCCTAGGGGCTTCGCATTGCAGTAAAATGTTAAGCTCTTTTGAAAACAAAATTGATTTGCGACACACTTGGTTTTTATAATTCAGATTACCGATGTTTCTTGTGCATACGGCATAATGGAAAATACCCGATTAGACCTTGCTCTCCTTTTTCAACATTTAAACGCTGCTTTAAAAGCAGAAAGTTTAAACAAGAACCTAAGTTACCATTTATATATTATGACTATAACGTGTGTATAGCCTAATTATGGAATGTAGTTTGCACACTTGCCATGTATCCCTCAGGCTTTTCAATTAAAAATTTCACGAATCAAATGATGGTGCAGATTTTTTTAAACTTCCATTTCTGTATCAGTTTACCTAACCATAAAGAATAGAATCGCAACAACCAACTGTCTAAAATGTTCAACATGTGAGCAGCTTAACATGTTTTAAAAGTACACTGATAGAATCAACTCGATGGCGCTGCTTTTAGATAAGGATCGCCTCAATGTTTTCAAATAAATCTTCAGGCAATAAGGTTGTATTCCCTTGAACAAAACTGGGATAATGCCGCTTTACTCCCTCTTTTGCAATGTGCCGCTTTCCCACACTGGCTGTCATGTGGTTGTAAAAGTTCACCAGCCAGATAACGAGGAACAAGGAGATGATATAAACTGAAAATTGAACTCTCCTAATCGTATGTATACTCCTATCGGACGGAAATCTTAAAGAAAGGTTTTTATAAAGGTCACTAAATTTCGCGTATTTTTTTTTCGTGACAACTTTTTTTTGCGGGATACAAGTCAGGTAGTACATACGTACTAGTATCAAACTTGAAGCCACTATAATATGGGCGTTAAGGCCACGTTGGTAGTGGGCATTACCCCTAAATCTACCATAAATAAAAATGAGCCTGATTATTAGCAGTCATGGACAGCTGTTTCGGCCTTTTTGGGCCTCATCAGCATGGCATAGCTAACAATCAGGCTCAGATTCCCACACAAGATTCTAAGTAAAAGTGAAGCGTTTTGCGTCGTGGTTTCCTACGCTTATCTCGTGTTCTCCAACCTCCCACGTGTTTACATCAGGTTACGTAAACACGGAAACCATTTTATATTTCTTCAATGTAAAGTTTATTTATTTAGTAACTCAATCAACGCCGCACTCCCCTGAAAAAAATTCAAAGCCACCCCCGACTTTTAGAATGCTGGTTTCCTACCACGGTATAAAAATGCTATCATGTGACTTAAAGCAATGAAGCAATTGGAGGAAACGTGTCATTAATATTCATGAGTTTGCTAAATGACAATTAGGTACTCGCTAGTCTTGCTAATCTTTAATAGTGTACATGAATAAGTACACCTGTTTTTATATGGAATCAATTGCTATAAGGAACTAAGGATTAAAAAAAGTTAAGGAACTCCTAAGGAACCATAAGGAACCATAAGGCTCAACGTTGATAAAGTTATTGAGTGTTCGATTTCAGGAATCTTTAATTTTTCATACTTTCAAAGAAATAAAACAACATATTTTGAAGTAACAGTCTATTTTTGGAGGAGAACAGATATCGACAGATAATGACATTACTATTGATTTCACACGCTCTTCTTCGTAGATTTTGAGGATTTTTTAAATTTTTTAAAAAACGTTACCGGCCGAACCCCTTAAAAAATCTTTCAGCCAGAAAATGCTTTGTAATTTAAATCATAAATGGAACCTTTCAAGCTTAAACTCAAAATAGTAGTTCAGTCCTTATAAAAAAGAAAATGCGTCAGATTTTTGTGTGTGTGTGTTGACTTTATGACGTATTCTAACACGCTTAGAAACGTCTCACATGTTACCTTGAACATCTCTGGGTAAAGCTGGTGGTGATTCGTTTAAGAAAAACAACAAGCGTTTTTGGCTGTCCTTGTGCATTTCATCGAGCTCCTGATAAAAGATATCAGTACTCAATGGTTAGACTGGTTAGTGTCAAAAAGATAACTTACTAGAAAAAGCTAAATCCTTTTCCGAGCCTAGTGGCCCATGGGGCCGGCGCTTATCTCTGTTTTCCGTAGTGTTAAGCAGATGAGAGTCTTTGACTCCCCCTGGACGGGACACTAATCCATCCCAGGTTAGCTCCCAGCCAAAGCTGGTACTCATGCATTTACCGACCTCGTAAGGATGGAAAGCTGAGTAGGCTTTGGCGGAAACTAAAGGTCAAATAAATGTTCAAATTTTGGTAGAGTCGAGGAATCGAACCTGGGACCTTGTGGTTGGAAGGCAAAGAACTTATCAACTGCACCAACCACGCTGCCTAACTTACAAGAAAACTGCTTTTAAATTAAGAAAATCACCTATGTCTAATCAGAGGGGTTTATATTACATTGACATTAAAAACACAAATCCGGATTGTGATTTCTGGATGTTCTGGTTTACTTGGAAATCGTTTGCACAAAAAACTTTCAACTTTATAGCTCACCTTGGAAAAGTCGCTATCTTTTTGTTGACCCAAAAGAGAGATTTCTTTAATTCTGTCCACCAAGTTTTTATGGTATTTTATCTGGCGCTCCAGTTGGAAAGACTGCAAAGTTGGAATAAATGATATTAATTGAACAATAAAAGGTTCAAACACGGAATAAAGGGGAGAAGAACAAAAAAAGTTGGTTAGGCAAAAATCCTTGCTCAGTCTAAAACTGCGTACGTGCAACTCTCTCACTCTGGTAGTACTGATTGAAACAACCAACAATTTTCCTTGCAATTGTGAAATGCTGGAAATCGCTTTAACGAGAAAATGATTTTTAAAATTTCATTCTCGATAAACATTTGCCCGAGCCGCACTCATCTGATGCTTAAATAGCTCTTTGTTCTGCATGTCCATTGCCTACTTGACTAAAGAAAATGAATGAAGTGTAGAGATTAATTTGCTGCAGGCTAAGAAGTTTTCAAATACAGAAATGAAACAGTTTTCTCACCTCAGCTGATTAGAAAAAAAATTGAAAAGAAAGCTGTTTTTGCTCCCTACAGACCTTGTCTTGGTACTCGCGTTCCAGCTTTGCTTCCCAAAGTTTATCTGAACGGCTTCGTCTCAAGGGTCGTAACTTTCTTTTCGTAAATTTACCGGTGAACCCGATGATTGGTTGATATTGCCATAGCTGAGACTTGGTTTCATTTGCATTACCAGATGAGGAAAACATTCCTTTTCCAGACATGTTCTTGCATGTTATAAACAAAAAATACTCTAATCAATGTAAGTTTACAAAATCAAGGACGTTTTAAATTATCATTGAGAAGGTTATGGTAATTTTATTCTTTTGATTTTAGAATTATTAATTTGTCCGTCGTAGTGTGACAGTTGTTGCGGATATAGCACCCCTGTCGAGAATTTTCCGAGAATTGGTTCTTTAGAAATCGAAACTAAAACATTAAGTTATTCGAAACTAAAACCAAATCTGAATTCACCAGTATTTATGGGGAAATACATTTCACAATAGAATAAAATGCCTCTAATTGGCCTAAACCTGGACTCTAACTCATACAATATTAAGAATACGGAAACTGCAGCTTTCTTTGCAACAGCCATTAAATGCATGCAATGATGCATAATATATGGCTTCCTGATTTGAAAGCGAAAGTTATCTCAATTCGCTTCTACGTTATAGAAATACTTTTATGAACTATGATAGAAGTAGGTGTGTAAATCGATTTATTTATTTATTAGACTTTTCTCCAATACCTCAAGAGAGTTAAACTTACAGTTACAAACTGGAATGTGGAAACAAATTTTGAAGTATAAATCGCGAAAGTATAAGCAAGGTTTAAAAAATAACGCAAACTTACAGATGTCTTTCTTTCCAACCGCTTTTCTTTCTTATTCTTTCTTCTTTCACTTTTCATCTTCATTAACTACGTATGTAAACATTATCTAGTTGAATGACAACTACATTTTTGCAACAGCTGCACAAAGACTGCGGTACCATCCACTGCTTTTTAATGTGTGTAAACTAACACCATAGAATCGATCGTCTGGAAGAATGACTTTATGTTGGACATGCGCGGTGATCACTTAATCAACATATTTTTGTTGAACAAGATAAACTTGCCCATTACCGTGGAGAGAAATAAGAGAAACTAAAAATAAATCCTACAAGGGAAGAGGCACAAAAAATCAATAAAGTAACAACAGATAAAAAAATTCTTGCTCATCCAATGGATTAAAAAAAAAAACTAGTGCGAGAAAAAAATTTTCCCTTTCTTTCTTTTGTTCCCATCATTTTTCTAACGATCTGTTGCTTGTGTAAACAGACACATATAGAAAGGCCAAGCCTGGTAGAGCCGGCTGAATTCCCGGCTATTTGCGTAACATAGTGTTTCAGCTCGCTCAACCGGGGGATAAGCCGTTTCATATAATCGGGGCCGCAGTATAGTCTGTTCCCAAACATACAGCTTCGGCTTTTTTGGGTGCTCAGCCATGTATGTTTTAAAAATTACAAAATGCTGTAAATCACGCACAAGACTCTTGTCACGTAACCTGGTCACGCAACGCTTCTTCTTGCCCCAGACTCTTTTTCACATGGAAATCCGAAGGGAGAACTGGGATGGACCGATTTTTCTTGAGCGCCATATCAATCAAATTTTGAACAAAAGTTCGACATAGTCAAAAGTACTGTAACATGTTTTTCACGACGACAACGATCTTGTAAAGTATTGATGATCAGTCTACAAGTTATGGACAACAGAGGCACTGAAACTTTATTTTCTTTTGAGGTTCATGTTGAATTGATCAAAGAGCTTCGTGTTTGCTGTCGACTGCCAGCAATTAGTTTTCGATTGCTAGATTTTCCAACTCTCATTATTCATCATGTCTCACCAAGTTTGGCAGAGAAATTACGTCAGAAAGTCGAAGTGCAAGCAGTCTCTACCGATACAGTCTTGAATGAACTAAAAGATCGACAGGGTAATTTTCAGATACAAAAGGGAAAATCTTGTTTGTTAAAGGTAAACTTAAACGATTTTAATGATCATCTACAAGTGGTGCCATTGTACGTAATGTTGATCGATCTTTGGCCGAAAAAACCGAAGTTAGTTGGTAGCACGACTGTTTCTTTAATGGAAGTCATCAGTAAAATCCATCGGGAGGTTTCTTGTAATGGTATTGCCGTACCTGCATTTTATAGAGAAGAAAACACGTTTCCAGTTTACAATTTGATGGGTACCAAAATTGCTCAGATAAAACTTGGATACAAACTTCTCAGTTTAGGAGGTGCGTTACTTCCACATGTTCCTCGCTTGTCTTTAGTGAAAAGAGACAGTGATAAAGAAAACTCCAAAGCAAAGCCTACTGTAGAAATTAGTTTGCTTGAAGTAAAAGATAAACATTTAATGGAAGCCCCGCTAAGACAACTTTCAACTCCAAGGACCAAATTAATTGAAAAACAAGATGTACATGTTCAAACTGATGTGATCAAAATGCAAACGGAAAAACAAAACAAACCAATGACAGACATCGATGATGATTTCTTTGTTACAAACACTGTCTGCCCACCACCATTGTATTATAACTTTCATTCAGAAACAAAACAAGTTTTTCCAAGTAGAGCCGGCAAGTTAGATTGTGATTTGAATAGGCAACAGACCCATAAATCAGTAGCAAATAAAAATAAAAGCCAACATGAACCTGAAAATGCTGATGTCGATTTTGCTTATTATGACCCAGCTGTTGTTCAGACAGATGGAACGGTCATGTGTTGCTCAGTTGCAGTTCAGACAAGCAATCAAACTTCAAGCAAAACACCCAAGAGTACCAGGGACTCTGGACATGATAATCAGAATGTTGACAGTTTAGATAGTAAACAATTCCCATTACTTAATGCTTTACTAAATGAACTGACAACTGCTGCAAACAGAAAAGGGGCCACGGATGCAACAGAGCTAAAATTACCAAAGGAAATAGTTCAAGATGAGTTTAAAAAAAAACCAAGTATTTCTAAATCTGTTTGGAAGAAGAAACCACCAGAAGTAGTAACTGGAAAAAAAGTTCCAGAAACTCGCAAGTTAGAATCATCTGTAACCAGAGGTTTATCTTCTGTAGTTGGACTTCCAAAGGAAAGACCAAGATTCCGAAAAACTAACCTCTCATATAAAATGACAAAGACACAACTCATGCGTCTAGAGATGAATCAGAGGTCAAGACAGGGTAACGATAAGCCAAGGAGGTTGTGTGTTGCCTGGGTTGAAGATGTGAATAAAAGTACACAGGAACAAAAAGACTCTTTGGTCAGTAGAGGTTTAGGTACCACTTACAAAAGAGACTTGAAGAAGGAAGTTGCTTTTGAAGCAGGGAATATTGCAACCACTAAAAAGCAATTTGTTTCAACAGAAATGCAAACAGAAGGTGAACTGTCAAACTTTGAGTGAATATATATTTAAAATTCAATAATAACATAGAATCATCATCTTTTGTTTTAAGTCAACAGCTAGAAGCTGTGACCAACATCAGATTTTTAACTCGTAGCCTTCTTCATTGTTGAATACATCAGTAAGCTGGTAAAACTGTAATAATGCAACCAGCTAAATGAAGCTATAAAATATCCCTTTTTATGCATTCTATGAGAGCACTCAGACTGAGATTTTTCCTGAAAGTTCAAAGCAGTTTTGCTCAAATAAATCCCAATATTTTATTGGTATCAATATCCACAGTTTAAGTTGAAAACATCACCATTTTGCATTTCAAAAACACATTTCTTGTAAAAATTAAAATTTTATTTAATCTGTAAAAATTAAATTATTTTCAATGTAATAATATTGCAGGAATGATGATTGATGGGAGTTTGTGGGATGATATAGTCAAAAATTTGAGAACACTCAAATACTGTATTAAATACACCTTACACTGGAAAAGTCAAGTATTTGCCAGAAAGTACCAAATAAGCTAACAGCATTTTGATGTGAAGTTGATATTTTGTGCTAAATATGCATTCTTTGTTGTAACCTCTTTTGTTTTATAAATAAGTTATGGACCATTATTTTCAAAATTTTTATTAATTATTTAATTTTATTGATTGTTTAGATGTTGTTCCTATCAACACAACAGAACATTGCCAAAAGCTGGAATCAGAAAAGCTACTATTTCCTACAGAACATAGGAAACCCAAACAAGTTGCACCGTCAAGTAAAGATGCTGTCCACAGGGATCCCATTGCCGCTCACACATCAGCGAGACGATTTTCACCTGCTGAAAGTTATCGAAGTTATAAAAGTCAAGGAAGCTTAGAAGTTTATCTTCCAACTATGGATGGTAAGTGTTTTGACATAAATACAGAAGACACAATACTCAATGAAAAGTTTTTAACCTTTTTTTAAAGTAGTTGCATGCATCGGCAGGTTTTCTCAGGACACAAACAGCTATTCATGCTAAGATGGATACACAAGTCTCCTTACATGTACAATAATTCGAAAATTCCAATTCCCCGATTATTCCAACCCCCCTTATTAATTTTTACCGACGATTTCAAACCCTTAATTATTCCAAAGCCCTGGTTATTCCAATTTTCTTATTATTAATTCTACCCAAAGATTCCAGTCCCCCTATTATTCTAATCTTTAATTTATTAGGGGTGCGAGAGTAGGTACAATTTATAATTTTAACTTCTCAAGGTTTAATTAAATCCTTATGTTCATTGACATGAGTAGTAGAAACAAATGAAATTTTGAGGATTACTTGCTTTGACAAAAAGATAATGGTTGAAATAAAAAATTTATTTTACACTAGTTATGTTTGAGTCATAATGATTATACAAGTTCAATCTTACATTATCTGGATTTTACAGGTAACTCTGAAGATGGATCAGTTTCAGACAAAGAACTTAGTGGCACTGATGATGATCAATTAAGAGCAAAGACTGTTTATGGTTATACAGGCATCCAATCCTCTGAGCCAATACCTCATGATAGCCTGGATAGTCAAACATTTGATGACCAAGAACCATGGGAGTCAGGAATAATCGAAAAAAAGACAAATTTGTCTAGTTCTAAAAGTTGTGGGTCTGTGATTTCCCAAGATTCTCATCACATAATTGACAGCAGTAGTAAAATTGAAAATCCTTCAAGCAATTCTTCGAGAAATATTTCTGACCATCAACCTCAATCAAAATACTCTCCTACAAATGAAATAAAATCTAGGAAAAACGCATCTGATAGAACCAAAGTAGATATCTCTGGATCTAGTTCTGATTTGTTAACTGGAATATCGTCATCTACTCAGGATTTAGATGAGCAACTCAATGCAGCTGCTGATCAAGAAAACACAAATCTGTATTCAAGAGAAGGCAGCTTTACATATTCAGAAGATTTTGTGTCTCCGGAGTCAGAAAGAAGTAACAGTCAGTCTTCAAATACCGTAGGAAGTGTTCTGGAGCAAACTTTATAGACTGTATTAGTTTCTTGCTGTAACACAAAACAGCTAAGGATCTTTTTGTTACTGGATATTGCTAAATTTTCAATAATTTAATTTAGGTTTATTAAAAGTTTCATTTTTGGTTTAACCTTTACAGAACTGTTTCCAAACACAAAATAATATAAAAAGTAAACACAGCTTTTGAACAACCAACAACTAATGCTCAACCATAGTTAACACACTTCTTTTTTAACTGAATCTGGAAAGCCATTTTAATTATCATCATCATCCATTTTGCATTGATATCCACTACATGTCGGTAAGACATTTCATGGTTGCCCTCCACTTTACTCTATCTAGGACATCTTCAGCTTTGAGGCCACAGAGCCTCATGTTGTCATTGATACTCTGAGTCCCAGCTTCGTGACGTCTGCCCCTCTTTATATGACCGTCCACTCAAAGACTGGTGATCCTGTTGATCAACTAAGTACTACAAGTCACATGCCCAAACCATCTCTGGCATCTACAATCATAGAGAGCTGTTTTCAAATAAGGCTAGGTTCTTGCAAAGAGCACTGGGACTAACATCCATCATAACACTGAGTGCTCATTTTGCATTAACTAAAAGGTTAACAGTATTGACCAAGTGTACCCTTTATTATTTCATTCTTTGTATGCAGTTTTTAGCTTAATATGTTTTGTTGAATTATAAAATATAATATATAGAATAATACATAGGCGCAAGGAGATATGGAATTTATTTTCGAGTGTTCAAATTGGTATTTCACAAGTGAGCGCAGCTCACTCGTGAGATGTTCAATTTGAACACAAGAAAATAAATTCCATATTTCCAAGCAACTATGTATTATTCTGTTTATTGTATAAACATATACCACGAGAAAGCATTTGATAGTTTATCCTATGCCTATGTCTACGGAAAATCTTTGGAAATCATCGGAACTATCAGACAGTTTTCGGAAATCTATGAAAAGCTTCAGAAATGTTTAAAAAACGTTTTCTTATGCATTTATGGATTTCTGAAAATCTTCGGAAAATTTTCGGAAATCTTCGGAAGTGTTCGGAAATTTGCGGAAGTACTTTCAAAATCGTTTTTTAGTAATTTTGCGTGTTTTGAAAATTTTCGGAAAATCAAGGTCACTGATTGGCTGAAAAGTGATATTTACACATGTAAAATTATCGTATTTTTACGTGTGTTTAGATACAACATTTCTCAGTGGCGGAAAACCTTATAAGCCACTGTTCTTTATATAATAAAGGATTTTTCTTACCTAGAGTAATTTAAATATTTTTTACTGTTTGGAGATAGACTGTAAAAATCTCTCTACTCACACATTTTTTTTCCAGTAGTCTTCAAATGTTTAAATACTTGCAGCTTTTATAATTAACTCTTCTGAAATTCTCATGCTGCTAAAATATGCATATCAGAAGTTTTTCAAAATAGGTTTGTGCAGTCAATTTATTTTTACATATCTTTCAATTTTCTAAACACTACAGTGTAAGCACTGTAACTGATGCTGCAGATTGCTTTTCTTTTGGACATAAAATTTGAAGAAAATCGTGACATACTAAATACAAAATGTTGAAATGTTTTTCTACCTAATGTTATTTTAAGCTGGCAGCAACTGCACTTAAGGGTCCTTTCTCAAAAATACTCTGTGCACAGTTCTTCCTGGCTGGGTCTGCATGGACAAGGTTATGGATGTAGTCCGCAAGATCAGAAAAAAATGTTGGTGCACCATCATAACCCGGAAAATAATTAATATCAATAACAACATGATTGCGAGTTCCATTTTCAACAAAAACATCAATTCCAAACAGCGATAGACCCTGCAAGACAGAAAAAAAAAATGAAAAAAAAACTGTACAATGCTAACTCAAAATTTAAACCATAAATTAAATAAAGATTTATTATAACATGTTCATAAATCATTTTACAGTACTTAATGAAGATAAAGCTTTCACATAAAATAATGAAGTGATAATTAGATACAGTTTGTTTGGTAGCTCCTTTAAATGGAAGGTTTTTGATTGGTGTCCACCAAAAATCAAGTTTGACGTTGGAAACAAACTGCACATGCAAATGAAAATAGCTCTATAGCATGTAAGAAAAAATGTGATTTTTTATTTCAACAACTAGCTTGAACAACATGCTTATTATAAGATACTGCGTAATTTCAACATCTTCAGAAATGGGCAAGGAAGTGTAGATCATCTGACATTCTTTATCTTTAAAGAACTAAGAAGCATGGAAAAATTGATTTGCATAGCGAGTAAGAGAATAACTTGTGAAGATTTGACAGGATTTTGAAACTTTTGTTTGTAGCTGTTTCCTCTGCAGCTGTTATAACAAAAAACAAAAAAAAATGCTTAAAATAACACACAGTAGGTTTTATTTCATTAACTCACCAACTTGTCTTGCAGTGTTCTCACAAGCTTTGATAAAATGTCTACATCTGGTGGTATAACAGCTAAGTTGTCATCACTTTCATCCAGCTAGAAAACAGAAATAAACAACTTCATGACAATATCTTTATAACCAAAGCAAAACAATTCAAATAATAACCAATGATTCATAATTATAATGTTGTGCATTGAACATTAATTATTTTGCAATTACAAAATTAAGTAATAATTATTTGTGAAAATTGTACTAAAAAATTTCAGGAAAAGCACATTAATAACTTGTTCCAGTAAAAAAAGGCAATCCAGATATTAAGAAATGCTAGTAACTTACATTTTTAGGGACATGTTGCTTGTTAGCCACAGGGAGATGAGGGGTGGTTTTCCCAGAAAATTTGTATATTAAATTTTTATCAAACTTTAAATATTCTTGGATGAAAAAAAAACCTCCAAAAAATATGTCGCAGAAAAAATTATCTCATCCCCCTTCAAAACCACACCAATGACTGTAATAAAAAGTTGATCCCTTATAAAGCTGCTCAAAACCCTTACCTTGACCAGATCTGAGGTTGAATCTGGTTTTGAAACTTCCATGGTATTAAAAAATATTGTTTCTTGGTTGTCATTGTCATAAAAATTCTTTATGGATGGCCTTTGAACAATGTAATGTTTGTTTCCTGCAATAAAAACCTGAAAGAAAATGACAAAAAATAAACTTAAAATAATTAATTAAAAATAATTATATTTATTCTATGATGCACCAAAACACACATGCAGTTTTCACCATTAATCAAGTTTGTGAAGTGGTCACACAAGTTCATATTTGGTAGAAGTTGCCATATTTAGTAGTTTTATTGTGCAAAATCTCAAAAACTAAGTAAACATGGCATTTATAGACGGTTACAGTCATTTTCATTTGCATGTCGTGCAGTTTGTTTCTAACGTTGTACTTGGTTTTTGTTGGATGTCATAAACTTTTACTTGGATCATCATCAGCTGCATTAATGAAACAAATGATTTTTGATTGGTGTCCACCAAAAACCAAGTACAATGTTGGAAACAAAGAAAAGAAAAAAAAAGAAAATGGCTGTAAAAATATCTACCTTGTATAACACAGCATTATGGTTTACAAATGTCTGAAGTACACATGGTATAATGATGTCCTTCAGACCTTCCTCATTGAAGATAACTGCCATCTAAAACAAAATATAAGATAACACTTTCTATTAATGTAATATCTTTAAGAAATAGCAAAAAAAAATCTCTAACGTCGAGTAAAAATTCAGACTCATATAATCATGAATTACATGTTTAAAGAAATAGGCTAATTTAATATATAAAAATGATTTATACTACACAAAAGTCTAATAATTTTACAATCATAAATATATACATGTTTTTTACAATGTATAAACCAACTAAACGTAAAGTATTAAAATATTTGAACTTATGCAGGTTCCACTCTGACTGAATGAATGCACAGAGTCAGTCGATCCTGTTTACATTATTTTGTAGCTTTAGGGTTATTACATGGTAGACCAACCACTTTTTTCTAAAAAGTTAGAAAGGCAAATTAACTTGGAAGAAAAAGAGTGATTGATTTTTGCATGAATTTTTAAAAGTGCACTCAAATGAAGAAAGTTGGAAGATTAACATTTGAATGGAAAATACTGTCAATACCCTTGGACCCTGCACCCCACCCCACCCCACCCTGAGATCTGCCATAGTTGGTAATGATCAAACACAAATACCTTATAAGTAAACTAAATCATATATTAATTGGAAAACTTGCCACAACAATATTTTTTTTGTCTCTTAATAATAACTGATGCAAACCACACATAAATTTCAAATTTTTGTTTCACATTATCAGACGCCCGGTATTAACATGTGCTGATGGAGTACTCACATGATACATAAAGATTTAAACTGGGTTTAAAATACAAGGATTTCTTACCTTGTGTGTGAGATTTGATCCATGACCTATCACAGACTTGCACACTATTTAAAATAACAAATGCTTGTAAATAAAAAGCTGTGTTACAGAATTGTAAATATATGTCTTCCCTG
The DNA here is from genome assembly GCA_025447995.2 of Isaurus tuberculatus. NCBI lineage: Eukaryota > Metazoa > Cnidaria > Anthozoa > Zoantharia > Zoanthidae > Isaurus > Isaurus tuberculatus. The sequence continues at coordinate 16,257 of JAOEHV020529045.1, forward strand.
TTTTAAGGCTTTTATCCTTTAACTAAAAACAAATCAGTTCAAATAACTGTTTCTGAATTACAAAAAAAGAATTCATGAGAAGGAGCTAGTGAAAGTGGTATGGACATGTGCTTTGAAGGGAGATGGATAACCCTGTAAGGTGGGGGAATGATTAAGGGGTGCCGGATCTAAGATGGCATGGCTGAGATATATAGACTGAGGAGGTTTGAGATAAAATCTAAATATTGTTGGTGAATATTGCACTTTAGGTCCTGGCATAGAGAAAGTTGCAATAAGGGAAACCAAATACTGAAATTAAAAAATGCTGTACTTACTTAGTGGGAACTGAACTCCAGAATTCTGTACAGTGTTAACATTCTGTTTAAAATCGAGGGTGTCAATTTGGACAAAATTTGGTACATAAACTCGCACACCTAACAAAAAAGATAAATAAAGTCTGTAAAATTAATAGTTTCTGGCAATTAGAAACTGTTAACATCATTTTACAGAATGTATGATGTACTGTACCACTGACAGTCTTTCAGTTCTACTTTTTAATTAATCATTAGTTCTTGAGAAAAACACTGTTTTTTTCCTGATAAAGAGTGTGTTGCTCGCAAAGGGCTTACACTTGAAATGTCAGCTTCCTACTCTATGGCAATAAGTAAACACTTTTTCTTAAAACTAGACTTGATTAAAGCACAATCATTAGGCCTAAACATCGAATTAGTAAGTTCCTTACCTTGCTCAGTAAACTCACATTCTTTCATAACCTGATAGCTGGTTGTTCTATTACAGAGTTTCCGAACAGAATCCAATGGATCAAGAACTATCACATTGGGATGCAGCCTTGTGTACGTCTGTTTTGAATAAGATTAAGGGTTGATGCAAATTAGTTTCCATTCCTGATAGCTATACTTGAACTTCAACCTTGCTATCTATAAACTGAGTCAGTTGAAAGAACTTAGTGTAGCTGAATGACCACAGTGATGGTGATGGTGGTAATGGTGATGGTGGCAATGATGGTGGTGGTGTTGGTGATGGGGATGGTGGTGGTGTTGGTGATGATGGCATTGGTGATGGTGGTGATGGTAGCAATGATTGTGGTGTTGTTGGTGATGGTGGTGGTGTTAGTGATGGTGGTGTTGTTGGTATGGTGATGTTGTTAATGTTGATGGTGGTGTTGGTAATGGTGGATGTGTTGATGATGGTGGTGGTGGCATTGGTGATGGTGATGGTGGTGACACTGATGGCAGTGGTGATGATGATGGTGGTGTTCTAAAAGCCTTCAAAAACAATACTCCACACCTAACATGAAATTTACATTAATAATCAACTTTTTCTGTTTCTTTGACTATACTTTATCAAAGATTTTAAAGAGAATACCGCGTTACACAACTAGCACCAGCTACTCAACAAAATTTAGAAAAACTACATGATCACAGTTGCTTAGCTCTGTTTTCGTTTATGAAAATTGAAATATACTGTCAACTAATAAGTATCTATAGAATATGAAGGCTGGGATTGTTTTGAGTTAATGTAAAATCTGAAAATACTCACTTCTAAGTTCTTGACAGCATTTATTGCCTCTGTATCTCCTTCATTCGCAGCTGCCATGTAATCCACAATCTTCTGCACAATGACATCAAATGGTCCTTGGTCTTCTAGATTTCTTTCGACATCAACCTTTTGTAAATCAGATTTAAATTTTGTATAATTATACATGATCACCAATTATTATTTTGGTTTTAACTAAAGATAATTGTTAATAAAAATACTGACATCTACTTTTCTCTCTTCAAAATGTTTCAATACTCATACTTTTATTTGCAAATCAATGCCACTGCCCCCCCCCCCCCAAAAAAAAAAAACAACACACACACAGAAATTTTAAATAACAGTTGTTCTGTGGTTCCTGAGAGAACTTTTCAGGATAAATATTTATTATGTTCTCAAGTTAAAGGATTCCTTTTTAGATTAAGTAACAATAAATAGTTTTATGCTGAGTTTAAAGATTTATATTAATTAATAAATATTTTCTTTGAACAAACAATGTCCAGAACAAAGTTATAGATTCAAGAAACTTAATAAATTCCACAGAATTAGTTTGACAAAACTGTAAGAGTAAATTGTATCAAAATGCAACAAAAATTCCCCCATCATGTGACCCAACTCTTTCATACAGAAACTCCTCCGAGCTTAAATATGCTCTTATTTCTTTTACAAGATAGTTATAGTGTTAATTAAATATAGCAGACAAATTATAGACGGAATTCGGCCCTCAATTTATCTGTAATTGCCCTTCGTTTGAAAATTCACATGGGCAATTACAGTGGCGGATCCAAGGGGGGGGGCCTGGGGGTCCTGTGCCCCCCCCCCCGGGTGGGGGCGTTTTGTTTTAAAAACACCACGTGTTCCATTTATTTAAACTCTTTATTTGAACAAATTTTACAAGCAAGAAATTATTCTTAAAAGTGATACATAATTTGTCGCAAAATGCTGGAAATAGCCATTTTAGAGACTCAAATTTTCAAAAATTTCTGGGAAGGCATGCCCCCAGACCCCCCTAGAAAACTTGCACTTTTGGTGCTCACTGTGCTCCCCCCTTTTCAAGTTCCTGGATCCGCCCCTGAATAACAAATTATCCATGGCATTTAGTTCATCACGCAAGAAAAAATCAAGATGTTGTATTTACAAAACAAATTTTGCAACTCCAAAAGCGAAAAACTCAGATCTGAACTATGGCTAATTTGTTTGCTATATTATTAAAAGGTAATCGAATGAGTTCTCAACAATGTTTTGAAAGAAATCACTTGTCTTTTGGCCTACTTCTGAAAGAATTGCCCTCCCTGCTGTTGGGCAATTAATTCGAATTAGGCCAAAATACAAGTGATTTTTTTAATTTGACTCGGCCTAATTCGATTACCTATAATAGTTTACTTAAAATAAGCACATAATAAAAATTCGAATTAGCCTTTCAGACTTTCTAGTCTGACAGTCAGTCAAAAGCTCATTTTTAATAAAATTTTTAAACCATTAAAGGTTTTATTTAAAGGAAAAGTCGAGTCTTGATAATTTACTCAATCATGCACTTTCTACTGGCAAATAATTTAGAAGCTTGGATAAATTATGATTATGGTTCTCACTGGTATAAAGCCCCTTTCAAACGGTGGATGATAGTTCATGATAGTTTGGGGCTGAAAACTATTATCAACTATCATTGACTAT
>JAOEHV020529246.1:0-19460 GCA_025447995.2 Isaurus tuberculatus
TGAAAAATCGTCAAACTTCGAGTCGCCCGAAGCCATGGTGTAAAGGCAGTGGTGTAATGAATTTACACCACGGCAATATAATGACGTCAAGGAGGTTGTTTCGTCACAACCCAGTGTCACGTGGTACAAGTCAACCAATCGGAAAATCACAATCCATACAGTGTATGAAATTTGAATAATAATTTGAGTTACTACATAGTCTAGAATAACTCTTACTATTTCAATTTTTTAACAGCTTAAAAACAGTGAACTTGCAGCATTACAAGAGAAACTGGAAAACTGTATTCAGAGAAATGCAAAACTTGATCAGAAATTTATTGACCGAAAAGCAACATACAGGCATCAGGTTTGTAGTGCCTTTGTTAAAAACTGAGTAACTTTGCATAAATATTTTCTATTGTCTTTATTAATTCATGTTGTGACTTTTCTAATGTCCTATAATTATATAAATCCCTTTTTTACCTGCACTGAGCCATTTGCTGGTGTTTTTTTTTTTTGCAGAGTCAAACGCTTGGGCGAATCAAACTTGCAATTGGTAATATAGCTGGTAAATGCCTTCGCCAACATGAAACACCCATTGATAATCATGACTTTGATGGCAAATTAAGAGTAATTGAGGTAAATTTTGTTTTTGTGTGTTATGCAAAAGCTAAGTTTGATAATGAGTACAGTATACAGCTATGTAGGTTGTGGTTTAAATTTCTAAAGGAATTCTTAATAAACTACAGTATATTGAATTTGTACCATAAAATTGTTCTGCAAGAATTATTAAACCTTAATAGTAAAAATAATTTAGAACTACAGCAGGAGTCATTCAGTTATAAAAATTATGAATAAAAACATTTTAACTTTTAAGCACATACTATCTCCAGATATTCATATTAAGGATTTTTTTTATATTTGAAAAAGAAAATACAATCATATAAAGCAAATTTTAGTTCTATTTGTCAGTCTACACTTTAAGGATATGATTTGAATACACAGGAAAATGAGAGAAATATGATATAAATTATGTCTTTATTGCTGTCTTTCAGGAGCAAATAGCTGAATACAGTGATATCTGCCATCTTGCTAAGCCACCTGAATCAACAACTGCGACAACAGATACTGTCCTCAATAGTCCATCGATACTCAAAAAAGAATCTCGACTCTCTACAGTGAACACTTATGGCCTTAATGAATTACCCACTCTTGTAAAACACACATCTTCCAGAGGATTAAGGAATAGGCAAATGTCTTTACGATTTGCAGCAGATGTAATTAAGTGAAAACACTGAATACAATAGGATAAGAATAATTAATTACAAGACTCAATATTAATAGTATTTAATTCTAACAATAATCTGGTATATAGAAATAAGTTGGGTTTTAAAACCACTGAAAGCTATCAATGATTTAAAATTGTTTATTTTATTTTACCATTTTCATATCCAGTTTTTATCATCATGCACTCAAATGCATCTACCATTTTTACATTATTTTAGTTTGTTACTGTACGTTTTGGGTGAAGTTCTAACCAACATTTGATGCAAAAGTATGTTTTTTTTTGTTACACCTGAAACTTGCTCCAGCGTTCAGGCCACACAAGTCTGGTGAATTTTTAAAACTATAGACTCAACTTGTATCACTAAACAATTTTAAAAATCAAATTGTGTACTAATATAAATAGTATTGACTTTCAAGAATTTCTGCTTGAATTTATGGAATACTGTAAATAATTATTTTTTATAGTTTTTAAAATAAATATTGAACTGGAAAAATATGTGTATTTTACACTTTTATTAATTCTAGTCAAAATACAAGCAGCAACAGTGATAACCTTTTTAACCCATCATGCTTTGCTCCTGGTGGCTGCTTTCTATTTGCAGTGATCCATTGAAGTATTATCACATACAATTTATCCTTCCTCATATAACATATTCACCTCGATGCACTCTACGTCCCTTTCCCTGTATATATCCGAGATGAAGGTTTTATAGATTCACTCGTTGGGTGAAGGTGTGTCGTCATGGGGATGTTAGATAAAGTTTAAACTCACATGTCAACAAAATCACATAAGTGCGAGGTTCAGATAAACAACACTCATGCACTTCCCTATTTGCAGAAAAAAATAATATGGACACATAGCATTGAAGTGCTCAGTCTATGCTTTAATTGCTTTCAATCATAACATTGTCAATCCTTATGCAAAAATTTTCCAAATTTGTATTACAAGACTGTGGCTAATGTTATATAATTTAATTTTTACACATTTTATGAATCATTGGTGATTTTTTACATGCTAAATATAAATGTTCTACCAAAGATTTTATATAATCCTATTTTGTACAACATATATATGATAATAATTTATTGATATTGCAATGAAAATTTATCTAGTATTCAGACAGTTAAAAGAATGGATCCAGTCAAAAGTTTCATTTTCTAGGCTTTAACTATCGTTATGCATTCCCCTATTCCAGATCTGGATATGGCTTGTTGTAAGCTAATGAAGATGTCAGGTTTTCATCAAATTCCTAGAATAAGCATTTCATAGCTCTTACAATACCCAAGGTCACTGGTGTAAATCTCTGGTGTAAACACAAACCAGTTTTGGGTGCATACTTTGTTTCACATTTTTTTCAACCCACTCTTAACGTTCCAGATTAAATTGTTACACAGTTTTTACTCTCAAAAACCATCAATTACATTGCAAATGCAATCACATGTACTTTAGCTTTAACTATGTAAACAAATCTCAAAAGGAGTATTTAGATTTCAAACAGCTTCTTTGGCTTCGAATTCATTAGCTAAATAAATGCATCTTGACTTTCACATGATTTTGCTGCACATTTCACTCATCTTCTAAATGGGCAATTCCTTGCTAGGTGACCTCTCATTCCTGTAATAATGAGGCAGAAATAAGGAAGAATTTTAAATAATAATTATCAAATTTATTTCTTTTTATGGCCCACTGCAATTATCTTTCAAATCTCCAACTCCACCCCATTTCTATACACATGGCACTAAAAATATGAGTTTCCTAATTATTTTGTGTTTAAAGAACAGCTAATATCTAAATATTATGAACTGCCATATATCGTAGGGCGGGGATGATTGTCGGAAATTTTCAGAAAATTAATACTCCGAAAAGATACCAGTCTTATGAAGGTGGGCATGGCAACATAAAGTTTTTACCCCTAAAGTTACCAGCTAAAAATGAACAAATTATAATTTTTAAGCATTTTTAATAGTTCCAGAGACGCCAACTTCAAACACCTTCTGTTATAATAATGTAATATGTTATTACCTTAAAATGGTACCCTAAAAGATACCAGCTTATACTTTGGTGGCACAAAAACCTTTTCGACACCCTAAAAGATACCAGATCCCTGATTTTGACCACTAAACGATATGATGATCATCCCCGCCCATTGCCAACTGGAGTCCCCCCCGGGTAATCAACCCTTATTATATTGAAAGGTGTTGAGTCACCAAATTCACCCCCTAACTGAAGGTCTGCCACACCTATTCCTAGTCATCTGATAAAAGGTAAGCCACCTATACCCAATCATCTAGCTGCCAACTACTGGTGAAAACTGATTTTAGGTAGGTCACACATGATAAAAGTAGGACACATAATCCTTGTCACCCAAGATTTAAAGTAGTTCATCAATACTCAGCTCCTCTTGTTAACCCACAAGGTGTGTGCCTGATCACTTTGTACTAAGAATAAGAGGCAATTGTACCACATATTTAATACAGTTGTTTTTCTTACCACAAATAAAACAATGACCATGGTAATGGGGTCGAGCATTCATGGAATCATGGTAGTTATGGCCATGCTGATCAGCATTATATTGTTGGTGCCTCCCATACAGTTGGTCACCATGGTAATGTTGTTGTGAGCGACCATCTTGATATTGCTGGTTACGATGTTCTTGGTACTGCTGACTACGACCATCAACAAATCTCCGCTCCTGATGTGCAGGACCAGGTTCATCAATTGATTCAACATAATAAACCTGAGGTGGAGGCCGGTTAGTATTTCCTCCTCTTCCCCCATGGGAGTGGCTCTGTCCACTGTTATGATCGCCCAGAAAAATTGTATTGCCCTCTGTTCCCACTGGTGGCTTCTTATTGGCTGAAGCTGAAATGTGACATGGTTTTGAGTGGATGGATTAAGGTTATTATTTATAAGATCTACAGAGTCAACTCAAAGGCACAAAGTTACACAACTATTTATTTTAAATGACCGTATCTAGCAAAAAAACAACACTTTGTACAAAATAAAATTCTCACAATGGTTATGAAATCATTTACAATCTGAATGTGGAGCACATTGCAAACTTCATTAATGGTCACTGACTTTGCCAGTATTTCCTTCAATTTGTATATAATTATATACATTTATGGCCTCAGTAAGATAAATGCAATTAGCTAGTAACATTTGCAAGCCAAGGCAGCCCTATACTGAATGGTATATCATCTCCTTAAAGTTACCTTCTGAATTAAGTGTGTTCCTTCTTCCTGGTCTAACTGAAAAATTTGCCACCTATCTTTAGTCATCATTAACTGAAAGGTGCATCACCTCTTCCTGGTCACTCCTAAATGAACTTTTAGGTGTCACCTTTTCTTAGTCACCCCTAACTGAAAAGTGTGTCACCTTTTCCTGGTCACCCCTAACTAGACTTTTAGGTGTCACCTCTTTTTCGACATCCCTAACTAAAAGGCGTGTCACCTTTTCCTGGTCACCCCTTACTAAACTTTTAGGTGTCACCTTTTCTTAGTCACCTCTAACTGAAAGGCGTGTCACCTTTTCCTGGTCACCCCTAACTAAACTTTATATGTCACCTTTTCTTAGACATCCCTAACTAAAAGGCGTGTCACCTTTTCCTGGTCACCCCTAACTGATCTAAAATGTATCACTTCTTCCTTGTCACCTCTAACTGAAAGGTGGTTCGTTTATTCCTTATCAACTCTAAATGAAAGTTGGTTCGTTTATTCCTTATCAACTCTAAATGAAAGTTGGTTCATTTATTCCTTGTCAACTCTAAATTCTTATTTTAATGTTGTTCCAGCATTCACTTCTATGTATCATTGATAGTAAACAAAACAAGTCCTGCAAATCACACAATGATTTAAACATGTCAGATAGGGAACAGCTGAAATAACAGACAAACTTAAAACTTTCACGTATCTCTTGCTGAGCAAAAAACGGTTATGGTTGTAGCTTTCTCAACTTTTAATAGATGTTGCCGTGCTAACAAACATACTTGAATGTACACAATTACACAGCAGCTGAGCATCTTTAGATATCATATGTTATTAAATGATAAGTATTGGAAAAAATGAAAGCTTGTCGCTGTTTTCACTGCTCAAAGTACATGTCAATTGTTTCTATTAATTTAACCAAATACTTCTGTCAGCAGTACTCACTGAATGTCCTACCAAGAAAACGAAGTGCTGCTTCTTTCTCACATTATATTAACTTTTAGTGTTGAATTAATTATTACAACAAAAACTCTTATTCACCACATAGAGAAAATCCATTCAATGAGGTAATTAAAGTAAAGAAAAGGGTTGCAAAAATGTAAAATAAGTGTAAAGTTTAAAAAGTTATGTTTTTCCGGACACATATATTTACAACATGTACTTGTAAATTTTCCCCAACTTCCCATTTTTCTAGTGTCTAATAAACTAATGGTTACTTACTTTACACTGAAGTTGATCAACTGTTCTTGATAGTTTTTAAGTTAGCCTTTTGGTTGTGCTCAACAAACATTGTTCTTTTAAGGCCAATTTCAACTGATGTAGTGTTTACAAATAAATTGTACCAAAACTAAAACGCAGTATATGAAGACATAAAACTGAAATAATCCCTTGTCAAAGACTGTCAATCAAAGACTGTCTGGTAGTCTTATAAATGAATGACAGTAATTGAAACTTGATGATTTAATGCAAATTGAATTGATTAAAAGCTGGAAATTAATGTTTTTTCAATGAACTGCATTAACACATTATGCACTCGGTTCAATGACAATTAGTGAGGAATAATGAAAAAAATAGCAGTTCTAAAATATCCTTGCCAGTTTATCTTTGTTTTCAATAATTCAGTTAAAAGGATGAGAAAACAAAACAACACTTGCACAAAGTAAAATAAATAATTAAATTTTCTATGCCAGTTAAGTAACTTGTTAGCTCAATATCTGCATGGACCACCTGAATTTTGAAAGTTTAACATAATTAGCCTTTGAATCAAAGGTGTAGCTGATGACCAATAAGTTCACTTGAATCTTTTGTCAACAGTCAAGTGACTGTATAATTATCTAAAGATGTTTGATATTTAAAAATCGACTGTATAAGTAAGCTGACACATTAACTAAGCTTTAAATTAAATGCAGACATATTTCTCTATCAGCTTTTGCATGGTCTCAGATTCTTGTATATTTTAAATTCCTTAATTGTCAATCTCCCTTGACATTTAAATTTCACTTCCCTTTCTCTTGACTTTGAAAGCTGCCAAATTACCAAGTAAGAATCCTTCATATATGTCCCATGAAAGTTAGCAACATTTGACAAAGAGCTATGCAAATAGAAGACAGTCTTTGCACAGCTAATAAAGAAGAGTTTAAGTGAAAAAGTATAGATGGTGTCAAAATATAAAAACAAACTAACGCTATTATTGAGGGCTTTCACTTGACCCTAGAAGAAAAGGTTATAAACGAGCAGTCACAAAGATTCACCTGGAAAAATAAAGGCAATACATTTTAAAAACAGATGTCTTCCTTGCAAGGAAGTTTCTTCAATCAATCAAGACAGTGTCTTCTGCACAGTTGCAAGAGATCATATCTTGGCTTAAGGGAAGTTACAATTAACATCTGTAACAATTATATTTAGGCTTATTCAAATTACTGTTTTCATTTTAAAGTAGAAAGTTTGACTCTGGGTGGTAAATCAATAAGATGCTTTTAATTTTTTTTTATTTTTCGACCTTATGAAGTAAAATAATCATGAAGTAAAATTTGCTAGCTTGTGCATCTCAAAATTATTTTCATTTCTTTTACTTCTCATATCACAAACCAACATTGAGCAAACAAAGAAATGGTTTAACAGTTTCCTTTCAGAAGGAATTTTATGAACAATTTAATATTTAATATGCATCGAATGTGTCGTCTAACTACAAGAAGAAAAATATTTTATATAAACTAGAAGGGTCAGAACATCAGTTATAATAAAACTTGTTATTTCAAAGTATAAAAACTATTAGTTACACCCATGTTTGTTGAAAGAAAACTGAAGTTACCTGCAAAATATATTTTTTAAAATTTTCATTTGCCCCTTTATAACTAATCTTTCTAAGGATCTTTTTGATTTGATGTTTTATACTTGCATTAATATTGAGTATTCATTTATTTTAAACTTTATAATTATGATCAACAGTATATTCTTTATTTCAACCTTTTTACTATTAGTTAATTCTAACGTAGACCAAATAATTATAAGGTTCAGCTGTGGATCCAGGTAAACTTTCCCTAGTTATGATCATTGGTTAGTTATTTTTTTTTCAAAACAACATGGTTAACACAAGAGCTACTAAAAATGGGAAAATTTTAAAAATTTATATATACTAGTTTGATTTGTGAGCTAACATTAAAATCAAGCTGATGAATAATAGTTATTTCAAGAACATACAATATTTGGAATCAATTCTCACCATGCAAGTCACTAAGGAAAAAAATATCACCATTTATAAATTTTTAAAACCTGGCAGCAAATTAGAGAATAACAGCATTTGCAAAAAAACAAGGTTGCCAAAGTTCCCTGAACTGCCTTATTTTTAAACATGTTTTGTTCTGGATCCATAACTGAGGGAAAAAAACAAACAAACAACAGAGCACACGACACCTGTTTGTTCAATTTAAATTTATCTGTTTCTATAACAAAAGCACACCATATTATTAACAGGCATAAAAAACCTTTAGTATGCACTTTTTCACAACTAGCTGAACTGATTTGAAGAAACCTTGTCAAATATCTTATAATCATTAAACTAGATATTGTATTAGTTGTTTTTGAAAGTATTTAATAAATCAGTATAATATTAAAAAGATACTGTTATTAATAATAATGGTAAAAACAAACATTGGGTGTAACCAAAAGTTGAACTTCTACCAACCTTTATAAAAATATTGACAAAACCTTTAATAAAAGATAATTTTAACATTAAGTGTATTGACTAAATATAACTAGTTTTTTTAAAAATTTTGTTGTCTTTTAAAAAATAAATTCTTCAGAAAAAACTCTGGCAAAATATTCTACCTAAAATACTCACCACGACTAGTTTTGTAGCCCATAAACGTAAGAGCTATCAAAATATTTTAAACAAAGTTTTATGCAAGTTTCTTCTGCACTGATGATTGCTGTTATTAACCAAAGTCGAATGCAATTTGATTTTCAGAATAAGATTCCAAGCTCGATTAAAGAAATGTTGATAGTGAGGGAATCCAAATTGGAAACCCTCAAAGTTGTTTATCTGGCAAAACCTCTGAAAGAGTATTGTGCTGAAAAGATTCCTTCACAAAAGCACTTACAAAAAGTTCACACTTTGCTCAAAGCATTTCATTAACATATCCCGGAATGGCTCGATTTAATAATGCTCAAAATGAGCTTGACTGCTAAAACTGGCAAGATGTAACACCAATTTGGTTTTCCATAAAAGCTCTTAACATGTCACTGATGCATAAAATGGAGATCTTCTCAATCAGATATAACATTAATAGTTGGTTACTAATGAACTAAGCAGAACCAAAGCTTTCAAATTTGGAGACGGGGCAATTTTTGATTAACAGGATCTCAAGCAATGTAACAACACAATCAACACTGCCCATATAAACTATCATAACTATAGTAATATGGGAGCTCACATCTGACATCAGCCGACGTAAATCGTAATTGGTGTTGTTAACAAATTACCTCTCTTCAATTGCTCCCGCTCCTGTATAAGTTGTTGCCTTCTCTTGCGAGTTTCCTCGTCCATTGATTCAACCATTCGCTCAATAGCACTGTCAAGGACAATGGACCTTACTGGTTGGCCCTTGACGCGCTGTCGGCAAATTGGACAGTTGCTTTTCTTTTCCATCCATGAGAAAAGGCAATGTTCACAAAATGTATGGGAGCAGGCCAATGTTGTAGCAAACACAAACAGTTCTGAACAAACAATACATGTAAATTCATCTTCCATCTGTTCCACTACATTTTTCCTAGCATTTTCCTCAGCCTTTTTAGTAACCTCCTGTTGATGTCTTAATTCCTGCTCCTTCTCTTGCACCATAATTTGTAGCTCTGTCACTGTGGATGTCAATTTGCGTTCATTTTCTTCTAATCCTTGAAGTCGTTCCCCAGCAACTCTGTACTCTTCTAGCTCCAGCTGAAGATGTTGCTGTTCCATTTCTTTCTCTGTAATTACATTAATGAGATCTTGTTTCTGCTTTGTTAGCTTAAGTTCTAACTCTCTATCTTTCTCTTCCAGTTTTCTACTTAATTCTTCATGAAGGGCAATCTCAACTCGTTCTTTCTCTGCAATCAAAAGCTCATTTTGTTTTCTCAATTGTTGTCTCAATAACTGATCCTTTTCACGCAATTTTTCTGCTAAAAGTGATTTCAAGCTGAATTCTAACTCTGCTTTTTCTTGCTCTAAGGTCTTTTTTTGCTCTAAAAGTTTGTTGCTCATATCCTTTTCAGTTTCTTTGAGTTGTTTTACAACTATTGCAAAGCTTTTCTCTTTGTCTTCCAAAGCAGTTCTCAGCCTTTCAATTCTTTCTTCAGCAGCTTTGACTTTCTCTTCTGATAAATGACAAGTGACAACGCTAACTTGTTTGCTTGAACTACAACTTGGTTTTTTGATGTTTCTGTCACTTTCTGACAAAACTTTACGGCATTTTGCACCTCCTTCACTATCTGACTGAAGTTCACTGTCAGCGGGTCGTTTCTTACCCTTGGTCATCAGTTCAAACGTATACTCAAATTCTGGTGGACTTTTATCAGTCAATGCAACACCAAATGCAATTTTGTCACTATGATTTAAAGGCCAAGGTTTACCTGGGGGAATTTTTTGACCATTCACAAACACTCCATTAAGACTCTGCAAGAGCAAAACAACCAAATAACATGGGGTTTTTTCATTATAAAATTATATTATATTATTAATATACATATAGATGGATTGATAAATAAATATGAAAACCAAACTCATATGGCAGAGTGCTCAATACTTGGGTAGTATTTTATTGTAATAAATCAAGACAAACTTGGCTACATTGTTGTTGTACAGCACTGTTTCACATGGTATTGCTGCAACACTCATAAGGTTACTTTGTTCTAATTTCTTAAAATTATGTCTGTGTTTTGGTTCAGTAATCCAGTTGTCTAATGAGTGTTGCAGTAATGCTACACAAAACCACACTGTAGCGATAACAATGTACTCATGCTTGTCTTGATATATTTTTATATAAATTATTAGATATAATTATAGAAATATACAATTCTAAATTGTATAAGATTAGAAGCAATAAGAAAAAACCTCCCTTTATTTTCAGAGTTGTTTTCCATATCATCTTTGGAAATAAATAATATGTTGCATACAAAAACCACAAAGATCAATTAAAGGTAGCATTGATAACAAAAGATTAGATTAGATTAGATTAGATTTTTTACCACTCTTAGGTGAACGGAGAACCTTGAGCGGGTAAGCTGTACGAGAAGGTCTCCAAGGGCCTACGGTTTAATGTTCTTATCCGAGAAGAAACGAAAGTCTAACCATTTATAGATATTAGAGCAAAGGCAGCACCTTCTCCTTAATTACTTTAAGACCCCAAGTGTTAGTCCAGCCGGGATTCGAACCCCGGCCTCCCACATAGCAGACTGGCACTTTACCAACTACGCTAACCAGGCGGTGGTTCAGAGCCTAGAGCAGTATAAAATCAACCAATGTGATTATCAAAGAACATTGGAAGGGATGCCTGCCACTAATAAATTCATTAAAGTTCTGATAATTAATGTATTTCTTCCTGCTTGCTTACTTATAAAACTCAAATAATTATACCTTTTGAGATATCCAAAATAAATTTTGTAATCAGTAAACATTTAAAATGAAAACCAAAACATACATTTTTCAACAAATAACTAGAGTTTAGAAAAAAAATTGGTGTATTGGTTGTTTTAATACAGTTCCAAATTTGTAGAAAAAAAGACATTAGGTTGAAAGAGCCTAATTGTAGGCATAGCAAACCAGCACATTTAAAAGTGTTTTGTACAAAAAATAGGAAAAATTCCACTGTTACAAGTTTTTATTTCAGCACGATACAGTTTTCAAACCAATTTTCCTGAAGCCATTTGCTGAATAAAGCCTTGGATCTAACACCTTGAGCATGACAAATATATCATTTTAATCTAGACATAAAACAGAAGTATTAGTATTTTTAAGTTAAAGAAGAAAAAAGAAATAAACTCTATCACAACAACATTGATACTTATTAATCAAACAAGATTCAGTTAAAATTTAAACCCTGGAATTGGTGTTGGTTACTGAATATTTTACCCAACAAAAGTTTCCCTTCTCTGTTAGATATGAATCATAGGATTTTTCTTTTTATGATTTTTTACTGATGAGAATTTTTTTCTTGTTAATGAAAAACTAGTTAAAAATTTTTAACATCAAACCAGAAAAGTTAGAGCTTCTCTAATTGCTTAAAAGAAAAAATCATCCAATATTTATATAACAATCAGCTGGTCGGTATCATTGAGGATTTCGGTTTGTTACTGAACAAGGACAAATCGCTTTTCGACCACTCGCGAAGGCTGTGGTTTTTTTTGCGACTTCCTTAAGTTGGAAATCGAGATAAATTTACACAGGAACGACAAAAACCGACAAGCTGAATCTACCAATACCTGCTAATTCAAACTTCAATTTGCATAACTGCCAAACAACATTTGCGAAAATAAAATAAATTTATAAGGAAAATCATGAATATTTATTGGACCCTGTAAATTTATAACGCAACACCAAGATTGTCGCATTTGTGGCGGAAATTCTGTGTTTTTCATAAAGAACTCGATCTCTAATGATCATTTTATTGCTTTCATCATCTTTTTTTCTAGTTTTTCTACACAGAAAAGAACAGTTATCCCACCTCATGGTCACTTATGCACCACTTTTCTCCTACCAACGCCACGGTCGCATGTTTGCGAGAAATCATCAAGGGCGCATTCTTCGATAAAAGACTAACGTTAGATTCCGGTGAAATAATCCTCCCGAACGTCAACGGCTTGTTGGGTACCAAAAGAATGCTATTCGGACAAACTGGACCGTTTTTTTCACACACTGGAGATGTTTTTCGAAGGCAAGCTTCGACAACAGCCATATTATTGTTGTTACTGCATTACTTCCAAATTAGAATTTGTTTTCCTTTTGACGTCATAACGCATGCGTAATAGAGATCGACCCAGGCTCTTTGTTCGTTTATTGAGTTTACAAGGAATTGTGGGAGTTCATCTTCAGTCCAATCAGTGCAGTTTAATGGTTTCCAAGGAAGTGCAGACAAAAATAGCAGGTGAATCAGTGATTCCTATATAAGTAATGCAGGTGTTAGCAAGCAGATTATTTCTGCATTTAAGCTAGAAGAATTTGAAAAGTGTCGACGTTTTGCTTGGAAAAATGCCACAAAGTTTTGGTCTAATCGACAAAAGCAATGGAGCAAAAGTACCATTGGAAAGTATTAAAGTTCAAGTTGATGTTAGTAGTTTTACAGCTCACGTCGCAGCAACACTGAATTACAGCAACAAGGAAGAAAATCCGATCGAAGCAATCTACATTTTCCCTGCGGACGAACAGGCAGCCGTGTGCGGCTTTCAGGCGACCATCGACAGTCGAGCAATCGTTGCCGAAATACGAGAAAAGCAGGAAGCAAGAGATACGTACGATGATGCCATAAGCAGTGGTCATAGTGCCTATCTTCTCGAGGAAAGCGACGAAAGCTCTGATATTTTCCAAATCAGCGTCGGTAATCTTCCTCCAAAAAAATCTGCTGCAGTTGAAGTAAAGTTAGTGAGCGAGCTAGCAGTTGAGAAGGAAGGCCGAGTGGTGTTTTGCCTACCCACAGTGCTCAACCCTAGGTACACACCAGCAGATAGTTCACCCGGTTCACCCAGTATCAGCGCAGAAATCGCAAATATCTTTAGAGTTGACTCACTCTATTCTTTCGATTTTGAAATGCATGTGAACTCTGCATCTGCTATAATTGAGATTACGTCATCTTCCAACGCTTTGTCGGTAGAAATCGATGAGACAAAAGACAGGAGAACTGCAAAAGTCAAACTTGCAGAACCCCATAAAGCTGAAAAAGATGTAGAAGTCCAAATCCTGAGTGCCGAGTCTTTCAAGCCACACGTTCTTGTTGAAGGCGGCGTAGCACCCGTTGATGAGGAGTCAGGAGATGACAATTTTCTCAGCAAGCCTGTTGTGATGTTAAATTTCTTCCCTGAGTTTCCTAATATTTCATCAGAGATTGGAGAGTTCATCTTTGTGGTCGATCGGAGTTTCAGTATGTCTGGAGATGAAATTTTCAATGCAAGGAATACACTGCTTCTCTTTTTAAAGAGTTTGCCAAATGGATGCTTTTTTAATATCATTGGTTTTGGCAGTTCATATGAACACCTCTTTAGCAAAAGTGAAATATACAATGACAAGACTGTGGATAAAGCTTGCATTCATGCTAAAGAAATGGAAGCAGACCTGGGAGGTACAGAAATCCTGGAGCCTCTAAAATGGGTCTTCAAGCAACCCCTAATAAAGGGTGCACCTCGTCAGGTGTTCCTTTTAACTGATGGTGAAGTCGGAAACACACAGGAAGTGATTGATCTTGTACGGAAAAATGAAGCAACATCAAGGCAAGTAGCCTTATTGTAAAGTGTACCAATTTTAATCAAATTGGATATCTGTAGAACCCCTCCTATCTCTGTACTTTCCTGTTTGTGCAGATGAGCCATTTTAGTTTTTTGGCCACCAGTTGTTCCAATCTGGTTATAAGTAATCTGTTTTGTCAGTTTATTTAAAAGTTAATAATAAACAGGCTGAAATTACCACAGGCCTCTAAAATATTGTCACATTTTTTCCAACAAAAGTATCAGCTAGTTTCTTTACTAAGGTGGTACGCAAACAAAACCTGCCAAGTTTTCATCCATCCTGCCATGTAACCTAGTCTCCTTCTGTAAAACAAATATTCTAACAATGTTATTGTTTTTTTTTTCAGATGTTTTTCTTTCGGAATTGGCTATGGAGCATCAACAGCTCTGATAAAAGGTGTGGCTAGAGCTGGAAGGGGAACAGCAGAGTTTGTCCAATCAGAAGATCGTCTGCAAGCTAAGGTATATTATGTATATTAACAAAACTGAGCTGTTTTATTAATAAGGCAGGGGGGGTGAATAGGTACTTGAATCTGCCGATCTGCATTAGTTTCAGTGGCAAATCCATCAATCCGTGATTATTTTTGCAATGATCCAGATCCGCAGACCAATAGTAACATGATGAAAACTGCTGATGAAAGTGATATCAAAAATCATGTCGAAAAATTTGTCACAGCAGCACAATGACTTTCATTTCTTCAAGGGACTGGGACCTAACCAGTTCGATTGGGCCAGCTGGCAGATTGCTTTCAACTCAACACACAAATGACAAAAGCCAAGGATGTCTAAAAATCCGCAGTCCACACAAGCTTCAGAATCCAAAATGTAACCAGTGAAGTGGTTATAGTCCAAAATCCACAGCTTATATTTTAATTCATCCGTTGTCCACCATATTTTCCAGATCTGTCAATCTGCAAAATTAAGAAACAAAATCCATGAATCTGTGACAATTTGTATAGGTAATTGCATGGGGCCGAGAAAAAATTAAGGATAAATTTCATGAGTGTTTTCCAAAATTGCCTGAGTCGCAGAGCGACAATGGTAATTTGGAAAAAATTGAAAACACAAGTGAAATTAATCCTTAATATTTACGAGGAACCATGTGATTACATGTTTATGACATCAAGGGCAAAATTCTTCTTCGCTTTCACTTTCACATACTCTTTAAGGTGTTGTTCGACTTTCCTTGCTGCTTCCTACTTCAATAATTTGTTCTTTTAGTATTTTCGTTTTCACTAGAAAACATTAAATCTATAATTCCGTTTTCATCAACTTTGGCAAACCGTGAAGACATTGTTGCCAAAACAACATAATTCGCAAACCAGCGACCAATCAGCATCAAGTAATTTTGCCCTCTATGTTATAACAGGCAAAATCTGTCTATCTGCCAACCTACTCCCCTCCCTCCCCCAGTAAGAATTAATTCCTAAGTAAAGCGTCTAAACTGTAAACTTTCATAAAAGTCGCATAACCCTGGAACCATGTGCTAAAATCAACTTTCCTATCCTCTGGATGTTTTTATTGAAAAAAAAAATTAAATCTGCTCCCCTCAACCCCCCCCCCTTCCTTTCCTTTCCCCATTCTTTAATAACCTTATGTTGACATTGATATTTGTCATACTTTATCTCTGTTTGGCATTCGATCTCTATCAACCATTAAAATAACCAATGCTGTTGCACTGTTTATTCATTGGGAATATTTAAGAATTTGTAAGCCTTGGTAATGTACATGTACTGGATACGCAAAAGTTTTTGTGGTAATTTGGAGCTAGAGGAAAGCCTTTTTTAATTTTTCACTTTATTAATTCTGTCATTTGATCCCAGGTCATCAAGACTCTGAAACATGCACTACAACCATTCATAAGTGACGTAAACATCACGTGGAATGTTCCTGGTGATCTAGAGATTAAACAAGTACCTTCTATTGCTCCTCCCATTTTCAGTGGTGACAGATTAGTTCTTTTTGGTGTGATGGATAATTGTCATGATGGGGGCGATTCACTTAATCATGACTGTTCTGTTACATTAATAGGATCGATGGAATATGAAGATACAAAGGAATCCATCGAACACACGATTTCTTTCAAACTTATAAACAAATCAGAAATAAGCAACGGCTTTATGCCAGAGTTAGCAGTTCATAGGCTAGCAGGAAAAAACTTAATTAAAGAAAAACAAGATCAACTTGAATATGAATACAATGAAGAAAAAGAAGCCATTATCAAACTTAGCCGATCAACGAATGTTGTTTCTAAGTTTACTGCATTCGTTGCCGTTGACAAGGAGAGTCACGAGCCAATCCGAGGTTCCATGAGTCCACAACCTGCGAGATGTTTCGGCAGAATGGATCTTTCGTTAAGTGCATTGCCATTTTGTTCATATGATTCAGCCATTGGAGCAAAATTATCTGCAAAGTTGACAGCTTCTGATAGCAAAACGCGTTTGAAAAGTAAAAAGAAAAGTTTAGGCGGAAATACACTTGGTCGCTTCAGTAAAAAGATGAAAAAACTGAAAGGTAAAGCGAACAAACAATTGACGCCTGGAAATCCAACGACTTTTGAAGCAGATAACCATGATAATCAAGAACAAAAGTTGGACACCACAACCACTCCACTTACTGAAGTTTCCCTGATCGATATCGTTGCACTTCAGAAGGCATCTGGTGCGTGGGAGATGACCGATCAACTTGCTCAGCAGTGTAGAGGAACCATCGAGGACTTGCAACGCGCATGCCCCGAAAAGCTTCCACCCGTCGAAGGTGCTGGGAATGTGTGGGCTACAGCTCTAGCTCTTGTGCTTTTAGTGGATAAATTTAACGACAAAATTGAAGAGTGGGAAATGGTTGGAAAGAAAGCCA
The DNA here is from genome assembly GCA_025447995.2 of Isaurus tuberculatus. Classification (NCBI taxonomy): domain Eukaryota; kingdom Metazoa; phylum Cnidaria; class Anthozoa; order Zoantharia; family Zoanthidae; genus Isaurus; species Isaurus tuberculatus. Next base: position 16,798 of record JAOEHV020529246.1, read on the forward strand.
AAAAGTGGTTAAAGCGTCATTTTGTCGAAAAGGCAGAATATGAGAGCGTTATTTCTGCAGCTGCAAAGACTTTGAGCGTTGCTGAACCTGGCAGACTTGAGTTGATAAATTGGTTATCTAACTAACTACTACAATATAATCTAATACAAAGACAACAATGTCAAGTTTTTAAAAATGTTTCTTTTTAAGTAACTGTAGTTAGAAAATCACTATTGGCCATTTCAGATTTGTTCACCGTGCCTATGGAATAATTTTCCAATGAATATCAAATCTGCCATATTTGTGCACAATTTGAACAGTACCTAAAAAATAACAAAAAAAGCGGCCAAATGATTGATTTTCTGATGAGTGCCAAACAAGTTGTGCGGTATAAAACAACTAAGTAATAAATATTTCTATAGCAAAGTCTTCAGTTGTTTTTGTCCTTTATTATTATTAGTGTCTGTACTTCAGGAACGTAAATTTTCAGTTTCATATAAAGCAAGCATGAAAATTTTCCTACTGTAAGTATGATTAAGAAAATTTTATTAACATATGACGCTAAAACCATACAGCTTCGTCCAACAGTTGTTCTTCTGTAAAAGAGTGTATTAATCATTTAAACGCATTTATTTAGTATAACATTTTGTTTAATTTCTTTTCTTTAGCGAAGTTTTGATAGTATTAGTAACCTGCAAAAACTACATGCTAAAAACTTGTGTCAGAAAGTAAACCGTATACAAACAAAATTAACTTGAAATTTCAAGACAAAGGTTAGATACCAAAAATTTTTCTATGCTCGACGGCAAATTTATTTACAATATCAATACTAAATTGTTTACAGCTATTTCAAAAAGGTTGGCACGTGCAAACAAATTTGAAAGAACGCACATCACTTTAGACCGACCATATATACAAATGAAATAAAGCTAAAAAAAAAACAGATAATTTCTAGAAATAGAATGTACATTGTTAAAAAAGCAAATCTAGAGTTTGACTTGTGTGCCAAGCGTGGGCTTGCCCGAAAGGATTCTTATTGCTTCTTTGATTTTGAAACCACAATACGTTGGCACTTTTTTCACGCTCTACGGCGCAAAACTTCTGCGAGCTTTCAAGTGTTCCAAAAGTTCCTTGCGTTCATGGTATTGACACTTTCAGATGTGACAACCTTTTTAAAATAACTCTATATTCCAAGCTTTACATTCTAGTTCGACATAATTCAAAATTTATACATTAAGATTTTCAGTTTTTAAATTTTACTTTAGGCCCGTTTCAAACGTCGAACTTCACATGTGCCCAATCTAATGCTAATGAGCAAATTCTATTGTTCTACTTCATTTGCATTAGATTCGGCACACATGTAAAGTTCGACGTTTGAAACAGGCCTTAGTTTTGCTACAGAAAAATTTAAAAGTATTGGAGCCATAAATATACAAAGATATACACATTTTTCGCAAACCTAATAATTTCCAAAAAAAGCTGACAAATGTGCAAGCGCTCATTGCAGACATAAAAGAAATACTTTCGTCAAATCATGGACCTATTATTGACCTATAAATCTCGATATCGTCGGAGGGACCAAAATTAAAAGCACCATAAGCGAAACGACAATAAACGTTTTCTTTTAAACCTCTGCCCCAATGTTCGTGACACCAGACTCCGCTATCGGAACATAATAGTCATCAATCCTAACCAATAATATTGTTCGATCTATGGGATACTTTCGCCCTGGACAAGACACCCAACGATAGACAACTGTTCCTTCCATTCCTTCACTAGGTGTCCATCCATTCCACACATCGCGACCTCCTCTCTCACGCATGTATTCAGAAGGCCAAGCAACATTAACTTTAGGCCGTAAATTGAGAAAATCGTAAATTTGGTCAGTATCAATTATTCTGACCCTCTGGCTTACTTCCTCGGCAACCGCGGTCCCTGATGGTTGGGGCAGAGAAAGACCCGATGAAAGGGTGCCTTGGCGTTTTGTTAAATGAACTTGTGTACCAGGGCCCAAGGGTCGGGTTTGAATAAAGGACCCACCGTAGGGCGTTCTTGTGTTTAACGAAGAATGTGTGCCTCGACTGCTACCTCTACTGTGAACGCTACTGCGCATGGCACGTTCGCTAAAACTGCTGTAACGTTCGCAATATACTGCACCAGAAACTGAACTGTCCGGTATGCTATCTTCCCCACTCTCTCCGCTGCTGTGACATGCTGCGCCACAGCGCATGCTCACACGATGCCAAAGCCGTTTGAATAAACCTTCTATACCTCTAAAGCTAAGCGGCCCTCCGATAATCTTCGCAAGTTGATTGTTAGTGTCTGAATACGAGGTTGTCAGTGGAGAAACGTAAATGGGATATCCTATGGGCTGGTCGCAAGATGAATTAATGATATTCCTGAGGGCTTGTTTGGCGTTTTGTATGGAACCTCTCTCGGGATTGCGATTTCGTAGAAAAATGAGTTCCTGTAATTGTCCTGCCCACAGTCCTCTAACACATTCACGGTTCACCTATTGGGAAAAAAAAAATAGAAAAAGATAGGAAAATTTATAAACAAACGGGTAGACAATGAAGTTTTCGAAATTGTTATTAGTTTTAGCTAGTTTTTTTTTTACAATTCACATGCGAGCGTACTTTCTCAAAACAACACAAATTTTTATTCGAGTTTACTTTCCGAAGTGT
>JAOEHV020529345.1:0-19451 GCA_025447995.2 Isaurus tuberculatus
TGTCCTGGTTGTCCTAGTTGTCTTGGTTGTCCTAGTTGTTCTAGTTGTCTTGGTTGTCCTGGTTGTTCTAGTTGTCTTGGTTGTCTTGGTTGTCCTAGTTGTCCTGGTTGTCCTAGTTGTCTTGGTTGTCCTAGTTGTTCTAGTTGTCTTGGTTGTCCTGGTTGTTCTAGTTGTCTCCGTTGTCCTAGTTGTCTTGGTTATCCTGGTTTTCCTAGTTGTCTTGGTTGTTCTAGTTGTCTTGGTTGTCCTAGTTGTTTTGGTTGTCCTAGTTGTCCTGATTGTCCTAGATGTTCTTGTTCAAATTAGTTACTCAACCAGTGTTAATGAGTAGAAATCTACAGTGTTTGCTACAAGTATCACAAAAGTCAATGAGACCAATGTTTATATTATGCTTGCTCAATGTAATCTTAGTTAATAAAAATTGCCCAAATAGGGTTTTTATCTCAGGGATCCATGTTAAGTTGGGCATTATAGTGTAATACTCACCTCAGGAGCTCACAGCAGTAGCATAATTCACCAACAAATATTATAATCTTGGGGTTAGATCTCGAGTAAGTTGTAAGTTATTTTTTTGTTGTTTTGCAGCATGATGGCAGACAGAAAAAACAGGGTTGGTTTCTGGAAGAGATTGTAGTTACAAACCAAAAAACAGCCCAGACATGGCACTTTCCTTGCCATCAGTGGTTATCAGCATTTGAAAGTGACTGCAGAACAACTAGAAGTTTGAAACCTAAATTTAAACAGAAAGCTGAGAAAATAGGTCATTAACCTTACTATTAAACTGTTAGAAATAGCTAGTAATAATCAAAGATTAGTGAATGTATTCGTTGCAGCAGCGAGTACTCGTATTTCTGTGCAGCAGCTTTAAAAATAAATCAACAAACCTGCACTCAGCTCCAAGATACAGCCAACAGAACACTGACGTTGACAAAACATCACTGATTAGCATTAGGCACCAAGGTGCCATGGTTGCATGAAGTTGAGGTATTTTAGGATACACAGCCAGCTGTACGAAAATCACTCAAACTCGGATAGCATCAAGACTGAGCCCGTGAGCAAAGCATGATTAGTATACGTTCTCCTTCATCCAATATAATATCAATGACAATAATTGACCTTCCAGTCTTAAGAAACCCAAAGATGAAGCATTGGCACAATTTTGTTGTTAAATGAAATTTTATTGTTTTAATTCCACTTTGTTATATCCAACTGCATGCTTAACTCTTTATTATCATATCGAGCCTTTGTTGGTTTCCATTCATTTTATACATATTTTATGCTAAATCTCTTATATTAGAACAGCGCGAATATTTTTTATCTTAATCCCTGATGATGCCGTAGACCGGTGGAAGCTAGGACATTTAAGAAACATTAGTTTTATACAGTAGTTCTAGGCCTCAATCGAATTTTTAAAAAATTTATTCTAATAATAGTTATAATAATTTCATTATTAATGATCTAGTAATAGTAATAAGTAATTAGAATGAAACAGGAAATCCTGAAACTGCAGACAAGATATGTCAAACTGATGACCATCCAAAGTGAATCAAGTGATACATACCAGTAAATACTTAAGAGCTTGTATGACCAAGTTACTGCCAGGCCACCGCTCAGGTCATCATCGTCAGCTGTAATTATATGCTTTATTAATTTTTAAGTTGCTAAATATTAATACTTTTGTGTTTTGTTGCCCTTGACAGTGTATGTTATAGATGTAGAAACAGCTGACAAGTCTGGTGCAGGAACTGATGCCCATGTTTTTATAACTATGTTTGGCAAACGAGGAAAAACTCCAAAAACGCAGTTGGTCAATAGGTAGGGCAAACTTTTTGATGGTTAAAGTCTGTGGTATTTTATACAAACTTTATAAAACTGTTCAGAAATAATAGTAGAAGCCAGTTAACTTTCGATTTCTTTGTTTTGTAAAGGCAAGTTGACACATTTGAGCGAGGGAAAAGTGACATATTCAAAATCAAAACGTCAAGTCTCGGACAGCTAACAAAGTTGATGTAAGTATAGACTACTTGCTTGAAAATATAAAAGCGAAAAATTGTGAACAATTGAAGTCTTCATCTACCATCAAAGTGCTCATTGGATTAACCAGAGCTGTAAATAGACTATTTGTGGAGTCAGACTACAGGAAACACATTTATTCATTTCTCGGAGTTCATAGTTCTCTCATCAGGCAACTCTAAAGTTTTTAAATTGTAAAATTTGTGATTTCTTAAATAAATACATATTAAATAGTTTTAATTTTCCCTTTTTTCATTATGTAATTTCAACAAGTATATTTTGTCCTTATTCCAGTGTAGAACATGACAATGCTGGTTTCTCACCTGGATGGTACTTGAATAAGGTATTACTTCATTTTTATTGAGACATTAGTGCCGATATAAAATGTAAATATACAAATGGTAAAATGTTTTATAAAAACAAAAGTTTTCAACCACTTGGGTCATTGTAACCTGATGATTACCCATGGCCAAGTGGTCGAAAACGTTTGTTTTCATAAAACATTTTACTATTTGTATATTTTACTTCATTTTTAATAAACCTGAATTTTTTTAAAAAAGGCTCTGAATCTCATTTAACTTTTTTAAATGTCAATGCAGGTCTTATGGTAAATTTCTGCGATAATACGTTTCTGTTTAAGAAATTACACGACGTTTCGACGTTATCAAACGTCATTATCAAGTGAATAACGAACAAGTAAAAACGTATAGGGAAAAATATTACAAGAATCTGGAATTATCTATTGAAAGTTGATAATCGTGTTTTTATATTAGATGGTGTTCGTAGATACTCTTTAACTGTTACGTTCGTTTAAAAATGTTTTGAATATCATTAATATGTTAATTTTAAAATATAGTTTTCCTTACAAAATAAAAATCAGGAAAGCCCAAAAATTTCATTACTTACAAGTGTTTCTCGTCTGTCTGTAACACATATCGCACACACAAAACGTCTTGATGCCAAACGACCGCATTTCCTAACTTGCAGTTAATCTAGTTCTTTTTATTCAATTTCGATCCGGATTTGTTGTATTTCTTTATACAAGCCCTAACTTTCTCAGCATTTTCAGTTGCTGTAACGAAGGGCTAAAGTTCGAAACGTCAGTTTCATACTCTACTGCAGCGATGATTTAACATTTCAAACTACAGTCGTTTAAATCACATGTTTTATTTACTCACTTTTCACGAAGTATCTGAAAAAAAATTATCTTCAATGAAACGAGGACCTTTATACAACTGAAGTTTTCTTGTACAGGCTTTGTGTTTCTCATTTAAAAATTAGAACGTGTATTTGTAGGAAAATAATTTTTGATTTATTAACGAATTATATCTTCAATCTGTAGATGGTTAAGATGGCTTTCCTCGTTAGGCGACTGTTTTGGATTGTTGTATTCTGGGCTGTTGTAGTTCGGTTTAATTGTTGGCCGACTAAAGTCTCAGAGTCTCTAGATCGTTTGTTACATCGGCTTATGTGGATAAATTAACTGTCCTTAGTAGAATCGACAGACTACACCACACAAGAATCACTATTGTCTTTTTTGCGATAAACATGTGTTAAGTTTGTTCTTTTTTTCTCCCGATAGAGTGATACAATTCACTACTCTAGTCTTACTTATGTTTAAAGTTCAGTAAATACGATAACGGTGTACCCGGTTTTCTGTTACACTGGTTTAGCTATGTAATCGTTGCAATTTATATGAAATCAGTCTGGAAATGATTTGATACGATTAGTTTTTGCTACATACTGTTAGTTTGCATTCGGCCATCTCGTTTATTCATGAAATTAAAATTGGAGTTTCGATGCTAAATCAATTTTCTCATTTCCCTTCGCTTTGAAACGCTATTTATTATCATTCAATACTACTTCTATTCGTATGAAAGAGTAAAATAACTTTTATATGTTGATTTTAGATCACGGTGTACAGTCGTGAAAGACCTAATCATAAGTGGTACTTCCCGTGTAACCAGTGGCTAGCCAAGGATGAGAGCGATGGTTTGATCGTCAGACAACTCACTGCAAGAAATGACGCAAGTGGAGCGTTCGAATGTATGGCGTTTTTTATTTATACCGCATTGTTAAAGCATATTCAGGGTCCGAAGTTTCGCTTTTCTAGTTTTACCAGTGGCCGCTAGCAAGCACCTACGAATTCCACTGTTAACTCGATTGCTAATGTTAACTTTTTCGCTTTTCTTAGATAAGCTTGTTGTTTTGCTTGATGGAACATCTCTTGTTTGAAAGCTTTTCTTTTAACTTTACCTATGTAATTCCTGAGTAAAAGAGAAAAAAGACCAACTTCCATTTGTTATTTTTGACGTCCAGAACAACAAGGTACTTAATGCATGGTGTGTCGTAATGGGAACCTGGTTTTATGAAAGCTTAGTTGTGTTCTCTACTTATACAAGATACAAAATATTTTTGGCGGACAGAGTTTGTTAACTGGATACTTAAAAACATTTCTAGTCACCATTTGGCGCCCTCGTGAAGAAGTTATTTTCAGAGTCCGAATTTCGTAAGGCTAAATAATATTGTGGTCTTTATTTACTAGTGGGTAATAATTCAATCTAGTTTTTTTAAAATATAAAATCTACGAAAGGCCATTTGGGTGATGTACAGTACTGTTGTATCCCTTGATCTGTTGCATAGTTTGTCTTAGGATGATGTATTATTGTATTGAAGTTTTGTGAATTTGTGAAAGAATGTATGTATAGGGTCTCATTGTATGGGTTGTTTGCTTTTGTGTCAAGGTGACTCGGGTATTTTGGTTCCGTTTGTGATCAGTTTGGTATTTTTTTGAGAGAAGTTGAGGGTAGTTTCATAAAATAAACATTTATTATCCTCAACACTCTTCTTCACATTGTTATTTTGTATAAGTTATCAATAGACCCTTTTCACGGTTTAAATTTCTTTTGTCTCCATTCAAATTTGCACGCCCAGCCTCGTTTCGGTTTAAATATTCTTTTGATTTATAAACTTGTGAACGAGGCTGAGAGTGCAAATTTGAATGCGGACAAAAGAATATTTTAAAGCGTGAAAAAGGTCTATATCCATAGTTATCAAAAACGAAAGCAGTTATACTGTATTTTATCAAAAATCGTTAGTCCCCATGCCTTTCTATCTTTATACCAAAACGCCTTCAAAGGGACGTTCATGATGTTCTTGTTATAAACAGGTTTTGTTTATCACGTGTGTACATATACCGGTGATAAGAGGGGAGCTGGGACCGATGCAAATGTGGCCATTACCATTTTTGGAAAAGAGGGCGATTCCGGTGAACACACATTGAACAATTCAAGGAACAATTTTGAACGTGGAAAGTAAGAAACGTTAACAGTTTTTTTACAAACAATTTTAGAAGTGCAGCTTGTTTTGAAAAACTTTAACAGCATCTTATTAGAATTATGAAAGAAGTGAAGATGGTTTAGTCCCCAAGTTTGAGTCCTTCGAACCTTGGATGATTTTTAGGCTTCTATTTGGTATTTACTTAGATTATTTACATTACATCAAAGATTGTTTGTCAAAATAATTGCTGATATCCATGCTACAAATTATTCACGGTGATCGTTAGGTGTTTTTAAGGGGACATTACGGTCACATTTTAGGCAGTTGGTAGAGAGAAGTGAAGGAGGATTTGGAAAGGAAAAAGTTTGAGGACGGATGCCAAACCGTGGCTCCTAGCAGATGGAAGGTGTACCTTTGGTTGGCGGACGGTTTGGCATCCGTTCATTAAACATTAACTCCAAAAAAAAATTCAAACATCGCTAAAATTCACTACAATTCAAATTTCTTTAAAAAAAACCTTCCCCCCCCCCATCCCAAGACTTTCCCCTTCTTAAACCTCGTCGAAAAATCTGGAAATATTTATGAGTTCTTCTCATTTACCGATCTATGACCCTATGGTGAAGAATTGGGAGTTTCAAAATAATCACTGAGATATGATCAAAAATGTCTCGAAATTTGACAAAAATGACGTGATTTACCGTAATGCCCCCTTAAGACTTACCACTAGACTGCATTAGACTGCTCGAAATAGCTTTGACTTCATAGCTCAGTTGAGAAGAGCTTTGCTCTGTCATTCCAGATTCTGAATCCCTTTAAATTGTTTTCCCGTTCCTAAATTGTATCTTAGATATATGGTTTGAATGTTTTGATGTTTTATTTGATTTATAGGAAAGATACATTTAAAGTATCGTGTGGTGCGTACCTTGGGAAGTTGAAGAAAGTACGTATTAGTCACGATAACAGTGGACTGGCACCAGGCTGGTATCTTAACAAGGTATGAAACTACGTTAACATATCCCCACAGATTTTCCTGACAACCTCACTTTCATCATCAAAGTCAAAAAGAATTAAGAATGATCACCATTCTAAGTGGCTTTGGTCTCTACTATTTTTTAGTTTGAGAACCCTTTTAGTTGATTTCGTGCATGTCCTAGTGGTAGTGGTTGTGGAAAAAACAGTAGCATTAAAGAAGCAGCAACAACATCAGTAGTTGTAAGTTACCATTTCGGATCAGGCCATTGAAACGGATAAATTCTTTTCAAAGCAATTTGAGTTACACTGTTTTTTTAAACTTTTCTATTCTTAGAAAAGTGTAATTTCAGTAAAGCCGCGAGCAGAACCCATCATAATGAGCTAGAAACTTAAACAAGCATCCTCAGTTTGTTAGAATATAACTCCAGGAATAACGTTCATTCGTTTCCGTTTCTAAAAAGGTAACCGTCGAAGATCTAAAATCCGAAGAGGTTGTTGATTTTCCTTGTCGTCGTTGGTTAGCAAATGATGAAGATGATGGACAGATTTCCCGGGAGCTTCTTAGAGCAGATTTGACAAAAGAAGAAATGGAAGAAATGCAAGTTGATTTAGGTGAGCTGTGATCCTTTTGTAAGTGTTTATTGTAGGAAAAGAGATGATAAAGGCATTGTTGAATTAACAGTATAGGAATGGAATCAATTCTTCTTCACCAAAATTATCTTGTATGTTGTTGATTTATATTTATACTACGTTGTAAAAAGCTGCAGTTATTAAGGACCAGTTCACGAAGATAAATTCATTGTGATTGGTGATTGAATGTAATAGGTAATTGAATGTGATTGGTCATAACAGAGTTGAAGTAGACCTTATCTTTTTTCCGACTGAGATGATTAACTGTGCTCCTCTTCATGAAACTGCTGTCATTGAAATATTTGGTAAAGAAAAGTGATTTTAAAGATCGTTTACCCAGGCTGATTTATCGTCGCAGTATTTGTTTGTAGTCATGAGAAAAAGATTACTAAAAAAAACAGTTTTTGGAAAACCTCGGCAATTAAAGAGGGTTTCGTAACAATCCTGTGAATAATTTACTAACTTTTAGAACAAGGAATGTTTAGAATAATGGCGTTTCAAACCGACTGTGTGCATAAATCAGTTTTTTGTTAGGAATCGATAAAATTATTACTTTAAACTTAATTGGGGTCCATTGAAAGTTGAGAAATCACAAGAGATATAAAAATATTCATTTTTATGTAGACTGATTTTATCGACAAATTTTATCTTCAAGTGTTAACATGATCTTTTTTCAATACCAAAAGATAAAATTTAAATCAACAATCAAGCGCCCATATAAAAATCTTTTAAATTTACAATTATCAATGAAAAAACATAGGATATTGAATAAAAAAGCCTACCAAAGGTGATATTACATATTGGTAATGATAACTTCACAGATGAAAAGAACAGATTTTCAAAAGAAGGAAGATATACCTCATTAATCGAACTTAATTTCATTTCCCTTTTCTTATACCTCTTAAAATTAAGGGTTAGAGGATCCTGACTTGCCGTTTTTCTGAAATTGATTATTCCTGACAAACGACTCTTTTAGGTATCCCGTATCACATTCATGTAACGACCGGAGACTTGCGAAACTCGTCTACGAATGCACGTGTTTATGTAATCTTGCACGGAGGAGAGGAAGGGGAAATAAACAGTGGAAAACTATGGCTGATGAGTGGAAAAGAGGGAAACTTTCAGCGGGGAAGAACTGATATCTTTACTGTTGAAACGGCAGATATGCTTAGTCCTCTACATCATCTCACGGTAGGACATGACAACCGTGGACTGGGTGCTGGATGGTTCTTGTACAGGGTACGAACCACGAACAGGAAAAAATAAACAACCGCAAATATGTTTTAGGAAAATTTGGGCTTTGTCATATTCAGCTTGTTGATCAAAAACTAATGTAGAAATATATTTTAATTTCTCAAAATACGAACGCGAAGGACAGAAACGAGACAAAAGAAATTATGGTTTTAGTTTTTGTTTTTGGGAGAGCTCGAGAACACAAAAAAAGGAGAAACAAATAAATGTTGTTCAGCTTAAACTAAAAATCTTGTGATTTCTTTGCCGGGCACAGTTGCCGACTCTAAAGTAATTTTCGTAAAATTTTTATTAGTAATAGTTACTACCTTTTTCTGGCTGATTTTGTTTCGCAGTTATTAAAATTAACATTATGATTGATCTTTGCGGTTGTCTACATAAACAAATGAAGTAACAGCGAAAGAGAATCCTCAAAAAATTAAGGTTTCAACAGAATTCGAACTTGTCTCACCAACAGCTATTGGAAAAAAATTATATTTAGTGGGTAGCTAGTGAAAGGTCTACAACGGTTATAATATGATTGTGTTCGTACCGCAGCTGCTAGAAACGACATGAAACAAAATTAGCTGTAAGAGCGAAAGGGATTTCTGAAAAAAGTCTTGTTTTCTACAAAAAGGTACGGTTATAGAATTATTGTTTAACTGTTGTTGTTTTAGATTCTTGTTGACTGCCCAAGCAGTGGTGAACAACAAGTGTTTCTATGCCAGAAATGGCTGGCAGACGATGAAGGCGATTGTCTGATAGAGAGAGATTTGTATGAAGCAGAAGACATGAGGCAGAAGCGCAAACCAAGTACGTACGTTGTTTCAACATTGGTTCATTTATCCTAACAGCCTCCCAAAAATGTCAAAATGTGATGGTGTACTCAAATTTGCAATTGCCGGAAAAAAATTATTCTATACCTACACGGAAAAGTTACTCCTTTCTTCTGATCCAACATAATCAGCGACAGTTTTGTTAAATCCCTTCCAATCAAATGTGATGGGCTTGTTTTCTATCTTTTTCCTTCTTAACTGCCTTCTCAACTGTGGTTATCAATCTTTTTTGAAAAATGGACATCATGTATTTTAAACAAAAAACTATGGAGTTTTGTCCGCGAACTGGTGCAGCCCGTAGCTAAGACAACTAAACGTTGAAATATTTTGACGATCTCAGTCTGAAAGTTAACCGTTCTTACTGCGTACTATCTGTTTACATTTAAGAGGTTGTATGGAACACGTGGGTTTGGACAAGTGACGTCCGTGGAGCGGGCACTGACTCAAACGTGTTCATAGTTTTATATGGAAACAAGGGCAAAACTGACGTGGTTCCATTACAGAACAAGAGTGATAATTTTGAACAAGGAGAACTTGACAAATTTAAGGTAAAGGCAAAATACTTCACACTAGTTTTTAAATTGGTTTCTATCGAACCTTGTTAGTGTATCATTTGAAGCAAGGTCATCAGCTACGTCGACCCGCCATTTGATCAGCTTGAACAGTAAACGTTTATGGGCCTACCTTTCTTACCAAAGGTGTTTTGCGGTTTTATTTTGTGGATAAGGGATAGTTCAGAACGTTTTGTGCTGTACATATCAGATTTCTTAGGGTGTTTTGGGGGTCCTTGCAATTTTAGTTTTTAAGTAGCCTCTTCAAAGTCATTTAATATTTTTGAATATTTTGGAATCTTCTATTTTTGAATCTTTCGTTCGTGGTCTATTTTTGGACTGCTATCTTTTACTCTCTGGAAGGTAAAGAATTAAGACAAAATGAAAAGATCGATATTGAGAAGTAGATAATGTTTTTGCTTCTTAGCTTGAAATGGCCAGCGTTGGAAAGCCGTACAAGTTGAGAATATGGCATGACAACTCAAAACCTTTTTCAGATTGGCATTTAAACAAGGTACGTTTAAAAGTATTTTATTATAACCAAATTTTTGAGTATGGTATTTTTTAATCAACGTTATTCCTTAAATAAGATTACCATAGCAGCCGATTTCCAATGTACGTCTTTAAGAGGAGAGGTGGCAACCCAAAACATCGTCGCCGTTAGTAACGTAAGGAGCTCGACATTTGTTGCACTGACGAAGGACTAAAGCTGGAAACCGAAACATCTCACAACTCACTCGAGAGATAACCCCAAGATTATAATTTTTGTTGGTGAATGTATGTAACTGCCGCGAGCTCCTGAGGTGAGTATTGCACTATAAGGTACAAACTAACGTGAATCCCCTTGCTGCATGGTAAAAACTCAATTTGGGCAATTTTTATTAACTAAGATGATTTTGAGTAAGCATACTGTATAAATATTGGTCTCATTGTATACTGTTCCAATTTTTCTAGTTTGTCTTGCAAAAGTTTGTTCTTCTCTTCTAGATCCTTTATTTTGTTTGCTTTATCTTTTTACTTTTCTTCAAAACACTTGATGTCAAAATTCAAACTGTCACTTAATGCATTTTGAAAAGCCGGCGAAGAGACATACTTATCCACTTCACTGTAAATTATTTGTTTCAAGTCATTCTTTAAAGTTTCTTCAACAAGAGTTGGTAGTAGATTCTTCGTCCATTCATTTAGTTTAGTTTCGAGATTTGACCAAATTTTGTCCGTCAGTTCTACGGTTGAGTTTTCATTTAAAGACTTTGTACTTCTAAGTGCTCTTGAAGAAATTCTGCACTTAAAGTTTACCTGTTTATGCAGTCTTTCATGCAATACATTTAAAGAACTTTGCAGTGCTTAGCAAGCACGTCCATCTTGCTTCGCAGACCGCTGACCATTCTTGTTTTCTCAGTATGGTCCAGATAGCAAAATATATGATGAAATATATCTAAGCAGTGCATTCCATGAATTCACTCACATGTCCAACCATCTTCGTTTTCTTTAAGTTGCCATTTCGCCAATCTTAGCCCCACCCTCACTATATCCGCCTAAGATTTGTTTTAATAAGGCAAAAACAAGACTTTCACTGCAAATTCTTTTTTATAGTTTTATTTTTAATCTATAGCTGTTTTCAATTAATTATTTGTTATACAAAATATTAAATGGTGGGTTGAGATACGAAGTTTATTGTTTGGTACGGTCAACAGCGTGTCCATGATACACCCTCTATATAAATTCAAAAAACTCCCAGAGATGCAATTTACGCCAGTGTCAACTGCGGGCAAAAGGTTTCAAGTTGAAATAACTGCGTTTGGTTTTTAAAACGCTTGACCACGCTGTCTTTCTTTTTAGACATCCTATTCAGTACGTAGATTCTTGTTTGCACAGATTCAAATGGAACACACAACTACCAAAGAAAAGTTTTCTTTCAAATGTGATCGTTGGCTCTCCAAGTCTGAAGACGATCATCAAATAATCCGCGAGCTTCCAGCAACAGGGAAAGGAGTTGAAACACTACCAGGTAGATTATTATTTCATTAAGATGTTGTTTAAAACCAGTAACAGTTTTATTCTAAAAATTCTAAAACGTTTTCGGAGCACAGCTCCTTCTTCAGTAGATAAAAACACTGAATGAATGACAATGTAAGGAATAAAATGCATAAAATTACAGTATACATTAAAATGCAAAAAAAAATTGTCGAAAGACAAAGGCTATTGAACAAAGGGAGCTGCATTAAAGAACTTCCATGGGGAAAGGAACAGGTGTAAGACAACTTATAACAATTACAAAGCAAAACTAAAGTTGAAGTTAGAACACTAAAATCCAAGAGAAAAGTTATAGCATTGGATACAAAAAACAACTAATAAAGTTCAGCCATAATAGAATAAATTTTCGCAATTTCAAGTGATGTCAGTGTATAATGTTCGGTTAAACACCGATAAAAAAGACTATTTCCAATATAAAGGTAGATTAGACTACCTTTTAATATAGTCTTAAAGTTTAGTTAACTGTCCGTTTACCATTCTGGAACAAAAATTCCTTACTTGCATGTTTTTGCGATATGCAAATAAAAGGTAAAGGTAAATGAAATAGAGAAAGCTTGTTACCTTGCAGAACTAGAAGCACACTGTAGCTACTGACTCCATTGCTCGTTAATGGTGTCCTGTTTTTGGATATTGTGAATTGCCTGTATACATGCGTTCTAGTTTAGTGAAGCATATAATAGAAATTGAAGGGTCGTGTATTGTCTTTTAATAAATTATCATCTTCAGCACCTTCCCCATATCATCTTCATCACTATCATCATCATCGTCATCATCATCACTATCATTATCATTATCATCAACATCATCACTATCATCATCGTCATCATCACTATCATCATCAACATCAACATCATCATCACTATCATTATCATCACCATCATCATCATCATCATCATCCGTCACTATCATTATCACCATCATCATCGCCATCATCAGGGCTCAAAATAATTTTCATAGGTTGGCCGATCATCTCGTCCGGCTAACTGAAATTTAGTTCAGAGATTCAAAATATTGAGAAAAACCGTGTTTCTTTTAACACAAAATGAAATAAAAAATGTCAGTTACAAGCTATAGCTATTTTGATATGCAATTACATAAAGATATTAGTGTTACGAACTGACGTTTCGGTGTCATTCTGAAGCTGTTCTCAAGGTACCGAGATATATTATACGAAATTGACAAAAAATTGATGCGAAAGGTCCCAAAACTGTTTAATGTGCTTTTGTTAACACTGAGTAAAAGCGGTATTGTTGAGTTTCACTATTAGGTTACAAAGCGTCAGTTTTGATAGAAAGTGAAAACGGCCGCCATTAAAAAGAGTATATCCATATATAATGATTTGAAAGTGTATTAGAAACGACACAAAAATAATGGTTCTGATACTCAGACATGTTAGAGTGTTGTTTACCTCAACTATTTAACACTAACTTCTCATGTTTCGTCTTAGTGGTTATTTATCACGTGTTTGTTCACACTGGTGACAAGCGAGGCGCTGGGACAAATGCTAATGTGTTCATCTGTATCTTTGGTGAGCTGGGTGATACAGGGGAGCGACCGTTAGAGCAGTCCAAGACTAATACGAACATGTTCGAAAGAAATAAGGTAAATTAACTTAGAGTTGCATTATATGTCAGTGCATTGTCTGTACATCTAAAGGATATGTAAGCGAGTTGCAATGTAATTTTGGGACTTTTGTTAAGTAACCTATGCTTGTTCTTAAGAACATAATCTAGTATAGACCACTATTTATTTGTTTTCATAAACAATGGTGGTCGTAGACAAAATAAAGAAAAACATTTTTTGAGCTCAAAAAGTACTTTTATATTTACAAATATAACCTAATATTTTCGCGTTCAAGGTTGACGAATTTCAGGTAGAGGCTGTGCTTTTGAAGAACTTAAAGAAAATTCGCATCGGACACGACAACAGAGGATCAGGTGCTGGCTGGTTTCTTGATAAAGTTGTAGTACAAGATCCCCGAGATGGCAACAAGGAGTATGAGTTTCCATGTAACAGGTTTGATGATTATTGACTATTGTCCAACCTTAATACAACGAACAAATTTTTTAGCGTTTTTACAGTAAGATCGACTGATATAAATTTAGGTCAGACTTTCGTCGACTTGTTCCTCTGGACAAAGAAGTCGTATTCGTGATCCCTGGTGACCGAAGAGAGTTGTTCAGTGGCGGATCTAAGGGTAGTGCGAAGGGGTCCGCTGCACCCGTTTTTTTTTTTTTTCGTAAGGTTTGAAATTTTGGATATCAAGAAAAATAGTAATAGGAACCGTATTGTACGAAATTGCATCCTTTGCAATAAACTGGCATTTGATGGCAGTAAAATGGGAGAACTGGTGAAATCATTTGAACAGTTACATCCCCGAAAGATGAAACTGTCGTTTGTTTTGGCTGATGACTGATTAACTTATTAAATAAGGTAAGACAAGTTTTATAATTTGTATTCAAAACAGCAGCACTCGTATAGTAAAAGCAAAGAAGTAAAACATCTGGACACCGTTTTGAAAAATCCTGGATCCGCCACTGTTGTTTCTTTTATTGTGAGAACAACCAGTATAGGTCGATTGTGTGTTAGGCTCTAACTACCTGACAAAAACGTGACTATGAATGAATTAAATGTCTCAGTAAAAGCAAAGGATGGCAAAACTGTCATTGAATAAAACAAAAAAAACGAGCTGATAATTAAGCAACTATTTATTAGTGCATTTTAAGTTCTGCTTGAAGTAATGTACTATATAGTTGTTCTTTTTTAAAAGAAAACCTAAAAGAGTTTGTCGATAAGGATTGGATCTTTTACATGAAAAATGTGTAAACGTTTTATATAGTTACACGTCTCATCGTTCCAGATGGCTAGCCAGTGACGAAGATGATGGTCTTACTGTCAGGGAACTTTCTCTTGGAGAAACAAGCCTTTTGAACTGTAAGTACTCTTTTTGTTTTGTAGACGTTGGAGTTTCAACGAGAAGGACTTTTACATAAAAATCAAATCTTGTTGTATGGCAAAGGAAAACTTTGCTTTTATTGCAACTTATGATTTTTTTTATTGAAATTCAACTATGTTTTCTGCTCGATTAATTTTTTAGTTGTTTTATTATTTAAGGGTGTAATGTCAAACTAAAAAAAGCTGTTAGTGGTTGTAAAGATGAAATAATTTCTGTTTTAAAAGTTGTTTAATGGCTGCCTTTTCTGTTCATGAATACTTAAAAATATACATTTTTATTCAGGAAGCGAAATTCTCAAAAACATCGATTTGAATCGTTTAAGAAAGAAAAGAACGCTCGCATGTTTAGTTCAGCCAAGTATTGTATATTTATCTGAGATTCTTTCGTGGATAAAATAGTAACCACTCCGGAAGGCATTGCCGTTTTATTTCCAGCTAAATGGAGATGACTCATTTTTTTACTAAGCTCAAGGTTCAGATGATGAGTCAAGAATAAAGCTGTCGTCTCGAACGTAAAGGCTGCTGGTTCACACTTTGACATAAGCATAAGCATAGACATAAGCATAAGAATTCTATGTGTGAACCGAACCAACATAAGCACAAGCATAAGAAAATGGAAAAATTTTCATTTTCTTATGCTTATGCTTATGTCGCACAATTGCAAGTGTGAACCGGTCTCGCATAAGCATAAGGTATATGCCTGCATTTTTTCTGTCAGCGGAAAAAAACAAAAATGGAGCCTAGTCCCCCTCAAGCTAACTAACAAACATGGCGGCCGTGCTCGAAGAAAGACTTTCAGAAGCATGAGTGAGAAAATACCCATGTCTTTACGAAACGAAATCCGCGGACCTCAAAAATAAAGGGAAAAAAACAGCTATGTTGGAACGACGTAGCGACACAAGTAATTATACCGTGAAATAAATTTAAAAAATTCACCTTATTTCTTTCTTTTTGTGAAGATATCGCGAACCCAACTTTTCCTTTTAGTTTTAATTGGCACTTTCAGCTTTCTTCTTTTTGTCAATCGTAAAAGCAAAAGCCCGACTTCCATCAACTCCTCATTTCGTCCGCCATGTTCGATGACTAAGAAATGCATGTGCGTAACTTCAGTATGCATGCGCAGTAGCTATTCAATCCTTATGCTTATGTTGGTTCGGTTCACACAAGTGAGACTATATAAAGAAAATAAGAGAAAAATAAATATTAAAATGTAAATAAACTAATTGTTCTTGTTCAAAAGAATAGAATATTGATTCGGGAGAGGTCTTGAATTATTATCTGCATGACTTGTCGAAGCGGTGTGCCATGACTCTAGTGTCTTACGGATACGTGAAGAACCTTTGTCAATCACTTGGGAGTATGCAAAGTCAATGGAGTGATTTGAAGTCCAAGCGTGTTTAGCGATGTTAGAACCTCTTGCGAAAGACCTCACATTCCTCATGTGTTCTTTTTTTCTGGTTTCAAAGCATCTGCCAGTCTCGCCTACATAACTCCATGGGCAGTCAGCACAAGATATTTTGTAAACTACATTTGGTTGTTGATCAATCGGAGGTCGAGACCTGGTAGAGGGAAATTCCTGTTGTAATGTCTTGAATGGCTTACTGACAACTCGAATATCATGTTTTTGAAGAAGTCTAGTTAGAGGCTGAGAAATTCCATTAATATAAGGGAGGACTGCATAATTAGAGAAATCAGAGGGTGCGGCCCATTTGAAAAACATGCAAACAAGTTCCTCAGGTGTTGGTATGGAGTTTGTACGCTGAATAGAAAATTTCTTCTTTAGGATGTTGGAGATGACATATGGGGGATAATTATTAAATCGTAAAGCGTCGGTGACATGAGTATGTTCAGTCTCTTTTCCTTGTTTCGTGTTCGGGAGATGTGTTGCGCGATGTAATAAAGTCTCAGCTGCACTGATCTTGTTTCGTTTGTCGTGATGGGAGAAGAAATCCAAGTATCTATCAGTATGAGTTGGTTTCCGGTAAACCTCAACAATGAGAGCATTATCCTTGTGAGTAACCAAGGTGTCCAGGAAAACGATCTGGTTATTATTTTCTTCTTCGATGGTAAAGGAGATGTGTTGATCGATACCATTGAGTGAGTTATGGAAAGAGTGAACTGCGTTTCTTTTAATAATACAGAAACTGTCGTCAACATACTGTTTCCATACTTTAGGTGGAACAGGAGTTGTTTTGATGGCCATCTCTTCGATCGCTTCCATACACAAATTGGCAACCACAGGACTAACGGGACTACCCATGGCACAACCATGGATCTGTTTATAAACACTGTCATTGTAAACAAAATAGTTGTTGGATAGGACAAAGTTCATCAAAGAAATTATGTTTGTATTGTCAAGATTTGTGCGTAAGTGTAGTGCTTTATCACAGACCAATTTATTTAGGATGTAATCACAGGCTTTTTTGACAGGCATAGCTGTAAAAAGCGAGACCACATCGAAGGACAGCATAATTTCATCATCTTGTATGTCGATGTTAGAGATTTCACTGACAAATTTAGAGGAGTTAGGAACTGAGGAGGTGTCAATATACTGGTTAAAAACTTCGAGGTGCTATAGAGCACAGAACCAATAGATGAAACAATAGGTCTGAGAGGATTGCCTTCTTTGTGGTGCTTGATTGATCCACGGATGGCGGGTGGTATGGAATCAGTACAGCGAAGTTTACGAAACGTGAAATCGCTAATTTTCTGTTGATTCTTGAGGGTTGAAAGCCTATTATTCAGCTCACGTTCAATCCTTCGGAAGGGAGATTTGGAGACCAATTCATAGGTGTTGCGATCATTCAATAAAGCGTTCATTTTGTTGTTATAATCAATGCTATCTAAGTCAACAAAGTAATTTTCTTTGTCAGCTGTCATCAAAATCCTGGTGTTATACCTTTTTTTAGATCCTTGAGAGCTTTCCTTTCATCGTTTGTGATGTTCTTGTGAGTAGGTAATCGGGCTCTTTGTAAGATCGCGGCAGTGGAGGTTCGTATAGAGTCCTTTCATACGTCAGGCAGATGGGAAATGGCAGCTTCAACTTCAGAAACAATATTCTTGTAAGGAATTCGGTTTGGAGTTGGGGCAAATTTAGGGCCCTTTTCCAGAAGAGAACGTTCTGCTGAAGAAAGCGGTTTTTTCGATAGATTGACTACTCAATTCTTCTTGTCAATAGTGTGGGTTGAGAAGTTATCTTCATTTCGCAAATTATCGAGCTTTTTGTCATGTCGCAACTGGATGCTACTACGGACGGCTTCCGCTCTCATCTTCAGAAAATTCTGAAATATCGTTGAGGTGTTATCAGAGATCAGAGGTGTCAATTCATTCATGTTCTTAATTAAGATTCTACGTTTTTCTTTAATCTGGTCATGGCAGATGGAAATTCTAGCTTTCATGCAGTGTCTGCAGTGAAAATAAGCCCGAAATAACGCGCGCTCTGATTGGTTATAGTTCCGTTTTATATAACTGGATAGAAATCACGGTATGACGTCACATAACAGTTAAATAGGTATTTCTGTGTTTGCTGGAGAGGCTATTTTCTAAAAGGAATAAAACAGCCTCGCTTGTGTTTCTAGACAAAAATAGAAAACGATATGACGTAGTAGACACTCGAAAAGCAGAGAAAAAACTCGGCTTCGCCTCGTTTTCTCTCAACACTTTTCTCGTGTTCTCCAACGTCATAGCGTTTTCTATTTTTGTCTAGAAACACGCGCGAGGCTGATTAGAAAATAAGCCCGAAACAACGCGCGCTCTGATTGGTTATAGTTCCGTTTTATATTTAACAATTAGAATACGAGCTCGCAATTTCTATCGTTTGATAGAAGACGATAGAGACAAGTGTTCAATTGAGATAAGTTGCAGTTTTTTTGTCACTCCATTTAACTAAGTTAATTAAATTATAGCTGTTAATACGCAAAAGATAAAATCAACTTTTTTGTTTTCGTTGCTTTAAATATTAAAACGATTCAGATATTCAGATTTAAAAGCAGTGTTTGATTCTCCATACGTTTTCTCTTGTTTCACCAGTGACTTGCTTATGGAACGGTTCAAACGTGTTTTATCTCACTCGGCCTTCCCGAAGAAAGTCGAGGTTTAATTAGTATGTATATCGCAAAAGAATATATTTCTACTTCGAAAATAATCGTATGACTCATTTTGTTTTCCGAACATTCATTCTAGCCACTTCTTACTATCTGTCGGTGAAGACTGGTGACGTGCGTGGCGCTTCAACCGATGCTAATGTCTTTGTACAACTTGTTGGTAGCAGTGGAGAAACCTGCAAGGTGCCACTGCGCATGGCTGAAAATACAAAGAACAAATTCGAGAGGGGACGAACTGACAAGTTCAAAATTGAAGTTATTGACATTGGAAAGGTATTATTGTAGAATATTATATTGCAGAATAAAGTATCCGTTAAGCCTAAAACAAAATTATAGGCAATTCATGCGGGGTGCAAATTTTGTAGTGTTAAATTGGTAAGATATCTGCATTACTGTCACAAGATCCAAGGTTTGATACCCGGTTATACTGAGATTTGAACATTTGTGTGACCTTTTCCATCAAAGTTGCCTCAGCCTTCCATCCTTACGAGCCTGGAAACATTATTAGCAACCTTTGCCGGAGTCAAATTGTGATGGATTAGTGTCCCGGGGGCCTCAAAGACTTTCATGCATTTACTACCGTTTCAATGATCACCATTTTCCTAAAAAGGTTTGGGTCAGAGAAAGAGCTCTTAAGAGGGTTTCTCTACAAAAATCAAACATTCAGTGGCAAACTTCAAAATTTCAAAATCCCTGAAATTCTAGCTTTCAGTAGTCTATATTGAGGTATTCATTGCGGTGTAGTTCATTTGTCAAATTACCTTTAGTTTCGGCAGGTAATTACAAAAATCGATTTTAGTTTCAGGTTTGGGAAAATTTGGTGTAAAAATTAGCAATTTTGAAGCAAA